>CM077162.1:171358640-171566863 GCA_039583875.1 Platanthera guangdongensis
GGGTCAACATGACCATTAGGGTCCACCCCTATGGATCCTTGGTGACCCATTGACTTCCCTTAGGGTCTAGGTAGAGTTATATGGGGTTGCCCTGTACTTTGGAGGTCACATACCCTTAGTAGGGGTACTTTGACCAGATTAGGGCTTGAGTTGACCTGGGTCAACCTGGCCTCTAGGGCTGACCCCAATGTGTCCTTAGTGACCCATTGTCCTCACTTTAGGGTTAGGAGGGCATAGGTGGGGTCCTCTAGACTAGGAGTGGGTCTATTGGCCCTAAGTGGGCTAGGTTGACCTATGTAGGGCTAGGGTTGACCTTGGTCAACTGGGCCTCTTGGGTTGGCCCTAATGGGTCCTTTTGGCTCTAATGGGTCTCCCAAAATGTTTGGGAGTGTTGTGATAGGGTCTTGGGGTCATGGTGAAGCCCCATTGTCATCCTAAACTTTTGTTCAGAATTCTACTACCTGCAGACCATGGTGATCCCTACCTTGGCCTCCTATCTCTTGGCCCATTTCTGGCTTCCCAGGGTTTTGTCATGACCTAGTCATGGCCAAAACCACTCTTAGGGGTCTAGTTGGAAATGGGATGTTACAAATCCCAATAAACAAAACAAAGATTTCGTCCCGAAATCAAGGTTGGACCTACGGGTCTTATTACCGAAGGAAAGAGTCTTGTAACATCCCATTATGACGTCTTGTTTGTTAAATTTGATTTAAGGGAAAACTTAGATCTAAGACCCCTTTCGCCCAAACGGTGAACCAAAATCCCAATAAACAAAGTTAAGCCCCCAATAAACAAAGATAAGCCCCTATCTACCTAGAGCAGCCCTTAGTATACTTAAAGCAGAAAAATAAATTAACATCTTGAGGGGTCTGAGAGGTATACCTGACTGAATAGCTCGGGGTATCTTTGTCGCATCAGGTCCTGTGGCTCCCAGGTATGCTCCTCCTGGCCGTGGTTCCTCCACAGGACCTTGACTAGAGGGACCCTCTTGCGTCGTAAGACCCGCACTCCTCGGTCGTCGATCCTCACAGGCTCCAAATGAACAGACCGGTCTGAAGCTACCGGCCCTTCGGTGGTCAGAATCTGCTGCTCCGGGCGTAGTAGAGCCCTCCTCAAAGAAGAAATGTGGAAGACGTCGTGCAGCGCTTCTAGCTCTGGTGGTAACTCCAGCCGGTAGGCTAGGGGTCCGATCCGCTCCAGGATCCTGTAAGGGCCCATGTACCTAGGGCTGAGCTTCTTCCTCCGACCACGCACCCGTGAAACTCCATGCATGGGCCGGATTTTCAGAAAACACCCGGTCCCCCACCTGGAACTCCACCTGCCGATGTCGGGCGTCATAGTACTTGGCCTGTCTACTCTGCGCCTCGAGCATCCTGTCTCTGATCAGCCTCACTTGTGCCTCGGTGTCTTCAACAAACTCTGACCCCAATACCTTCGGATCTTCGTTCTGCACCCATGAGAGCGGGGTCCGGCATCTCCTCCCGTACAAGGCTTCGTAAGGTGCCATCCTGATGCTGGACTGGTGGCTGTTGTTATAGGAGAACTCGACAAGGGTAAGAGTTTCTCCCACGGTTCCCCACGGTCCAAAATGCAGAGCCTCAAAAGGTCCTCCAGCGTCCGGTTGGTGCGTTCTGTCTGCCCGTCTGTCTGGGGGTGGAATGCAGTGCTGAAAGTCAATCGCGTGCCTAAGTAAGCTTGCACGGACCTCCACTCCCTAGAGGTGAACCTGCCATCCCGATCCGACACTATCGTCCTGGGCACACCATGATAACGAATGAACTGCTCCACAAACTTCCGCACCAGTACTCCTACTGAATCATCCTTCCTGATCGGTATAAATCGAGCCACCTTGGTCAACCGATCGACGATTACCCAGATCGAGTCGTTCCCTGTCCGAGACCGGGGAAGCCCATGTATGAAGTCCATGGCTATGTCATCAAACTTCCACTCCGGCACCGGGAGTGGCTGCAATAATCCCGCGGGGTTCCTGCACTCCGCCTTCACTAGCTGACATGCCTCACAGTGGGTCACGAAGTGTGAGACATCCTTCTTCATGCCCGGCCAGTACATCGTCTTCTTCAATCAGCCGTCATCTTTGTGATCCCCGGGTGTACGGAATACCGGCTGCAGTGCGCCTCCATCATAATATCCTCCCGGATCTGGCCTCCCTCCGGTATATACACCCGTCCCTCTGAAGCACACCAGATCGTCCCTCAGTGTGTAATCTCCTGCAGTGCCCGCCTTCAGAGCTTGGAAGATGGGTTCCAACTTGGCATCCTGCCTCTGTCCCTCTCTGACCCGGTCTCTGATGTCATCGGTAACGCCTATCGCGGCCAAGTACTCCTCATAGAGCTCAGGATCATCAGACGACACCAGAGTAATGTGCATGTCCTCTAGTCTCTGCAGCAGCTCCATAGACATCAACTGAGGCTCTGCTCCTGCTGTGGCAGCTCTCCTACTCAGTGCATCCGCTACCACGTTCGCCTTCCCCGGGTGGTAATGCATCTCATACTGATAGTCAGAAAGGAACTCCACCCACCGCCTCTGCCTGATGTTTAGTTCCTTCTGCGTGTCCACGTACTTAAGGTTCTTATGATCGGAGTATATGTCACAGTGGACTCCATAAAGGTAGTGCCGCCATATTTTTAGTGCGAATACAACTGCCCCCATCTCCAGGTCGTGCACTGGGTAGTTCTTCTCATGGGTCTTCAGCTGGCGGGAAGCATAAGCTATGACGTGTCCGTTCTGCATCAGTACTGCTCCCATCCCCTGATATGATGCGTCGGTGTAGACCTGGAATCCCTCCCTCCCCGAGGGGAGAGTAAGAATGGGAGCCGAGGTCAGCCGATCCTTCAGCTCCTGGAAAGCTGTCTGGCACTGCGGGGTCCACACGAACGGTACCTCCTTCTTTGTCAAGGATGTGAGCGGGAGGGCGATTCGAGAGAATCCTTCTACGAATTTCCGGTAATAACCGGCAAGTCCCAGGAAACTTCGCACGTCTGTGGCCGTCTTCAGCGGCGGCCAATCCCTGACTGCCTGAATCTTTGCCGGGTCCACCGCCAGCCCGGCTCCGCTGATAATGTGGCCTAAGAAAGCCACCTCCTTCAACCAGAACTGACACTTGCTGAACTTCGCATAAAGGCGATGCTCCCGCAGTCTCTCCAAGGTCAGTGCCAGATGTCGCGTGTGCTCCTCCTCCGTCTTAGAATAGATAAGGATGTCGTCTATGAACACTATGACGAACACATCCAAATAAGCCTCGAAGACCCGGTTCATGAGGCTCATAAACGCCGACGGAGCATTCGTGAGCCCGAAGGGCATCACGATGAACTCATACAATCCATATCGGCTACTAAAGGCCGTCTTCGGAATATCCTCCTCCTGGATCCGCAGCTGGTAGTAGCCTGATCTCAAGTCCAGCTTCGAAAAGTAATGGGCTCCCTCCAGCTGATCGAACAACTCGTCTATCCTGGGGAGCGGATAGGTATTTCGGACGGTCAGCCTGTTTAGTGCTCGATAGTCGATGCACAGGCGTAAGGTGCCGTCCTTCTTCTTTACGAATAGGACAGGAGCTCCCCATGATGAGGAACTCGGCCTAACAAATCCTGCTTCCACCAGCTCCTGCAACTGTGTCCGAAACTCCGCCAACTCCTTCGGAGCCATCCGATAAGGGGCCTTGGATACCGGCTTAGCCCCTGGTACCAACTGAATCTGGAAGTCCTTTTCCCTATGCGGAGGTAGTCCTGGCAGCTTATCCGGAAAAATGTCGGCGTAGTCACGAACCACCGGAATGTTAGCAATCAGGTCCTTCTCCTCAGTCATCTCGAACAATACTTGATATACCTCGTCCCCTTGCATATGAGCCTTAATGGCCTGAATAGATGAAAGCAGGCGTCGGGAGACCGTGTAGTACCTTCGAATGTCGCATAAGTATCGCCGTGGCTGAGCACGACCCTCCTTGCCGGGCAATCAATCTGGGCATGGTTCCAGACAAGCCATGTCATGCCCAAGATGAGGTCGAAGTCCGGCATCCTCAGGATCGTCGCCGGGGCCTCGAGTGTCAACCCGTCTATGGTAACCTCCAGGAGGCACTTTTCTGTGGACTGAATCTCCATCCCATTGGGGAGGCGCACCCTCCTGGGTAGTCCTGTATAGCAACGAATCTGATCCAGGTCCTTGACGAAATCCTCCGATACAAAGTTATGTGATGCCCCCGTGTCGAACAGGGTGTGGGCAGGCTTGCCGCACACCATCACCATTCCTAAATCAGTTTGAAAGAAATTCTAGCGTAAGGTTTTCTAACCTAGGTTGTATAGTAGTTCTATCAATGCTTAATACGAGCAAAGAATAATTCTAACATTAAGATTACTCTCATACCTGCAATGACCCTGTCCGGGTTCCGGGGCTGTGCTAAGTCCAGAGCGTAAATCTGCTCCCCATTCTGCCTGCGGTCGCCTCCCTGGTAACCACGTCCTCGGCCGCGTCCTCGGCCTCCGAAATGCTGGGCTGGTGGGCCACCTCGTGGTGCTGGAGGTGGTGCCCCCCTCATAGGGCAATCTCTCCGGAGGTGTCCCACCTGGTGACAGTGGAAGCACTCCGGCGGGGGATACGCCATACCCCGGGGTCTCTGCATCTCCTGGATCCGGAGAGGTTGAGGGGCCAAGACCACCTGCTCTCTCGGCTCCTGCCTCAACTCCTGACGAGGCTGCTCCTCTGCCCTTCTTCCATCTGGTACGATGCCTCGCCGCTGATCATTTCGGGCCCTCCGGCCCTGGTCCTCCGTTTGCCGTTTCCGGCCCCGAGTGGTGTGCCAGTCAGCCTCAATCCTCTTCGCCATCTCTAAAATCCGGGAGATGGGCCCGTCAGAGACAAAAAGCAAAGCCTCTCTCAACTCCTCTTTTAGGCCCTTATAAAACCTCTTGACGTACCCCGCTTCATCCAGCTGATAAGAGCCCGCATATCGGGCCAAATGATCGAACTCTCGGTGGTACTCCACCACTGTCCTGGTGCCCTGCCTCAGCTGCAAGAAACGCTCCTCCAACTCATCCCTGGCCGACTGAGGAACAAAGTGCTCCAGCAGCGTGGCCCTGAATTCTTCCCATGTGATTTCTGCAATCTCTCTATCTGCAAAAGTCGTGTCCAACAGCGTCTTCCACCACCGCTTGGCATGTGACTCCAAGCAAGATACCACTAGGGCCACCCTCTCCTCCCAGGGGCATCGTATCCCCGTCAACATCTCGTACATCACATCCAGCCACTCCTCTGTCCGTACTGCCGACTCCGTCCCCAAGTAAGATGGGGGAGAGAGTCCTCGGAAGGTGCTCATCCAGTTGGCCCCTGGGTTTGGCTGCTGGGCTGGGGCTTGCTGAGCCCGGAAGGCCTCAAGGATGGCTGTAAGGGTCTGCCCCATGTCTGACTGGAGGAAAGGTGTGGGGACCATGGGAGGTGGTGCAATGTCTGGAATCTGCTGAGCTCCACCTTGTGGGGTGGGCTGAGCTGAGGGCTGCAAAATGAACTTCATCAGTAGGTAATCGACTCAATGCCTAATGATAGTGGACAATTTATATGTGATTCCCCCATATGGGCACACCACCGCTTCCGCTGCTTAGTTTGTCCCCAAACTAAACCCGCGCGGGGGTGACCCAGGGTTGTGGACGGCTACTTTTCGATCGAGGTTTGCTTTGATACCACTTGTAAGACCCCCTTTTTTTTTTCTTTTCGACACCGGGGTCTTAGGCCCAGATCCGCCGTTTTGCGGTGACTCCTTCACGCCCTGAAGGGTCATCACCACAAGCGCCGAATCTGCCGGCCAATTCGATCACATAAAAGTAGCATAATGAAGTAAAATGAAGTCCATCTGTCCACAGAAATCATATGACATATATAAATATAACTCCACGAAGGGAGTGTCCACAGAAGACAACATCAGAGTAGCAAAAATACGGGCTTATGCCCGGTACAACATATCCTCACTACAAAGTCACTCATGCGGAAGCAAAAGCTGAAAAACTACTCAGGGTCGAGACTCACAGTCCCGGCTGTATGAACTCCGGAGCTAGACTGCCCCATCTCCAAGCGCACCGGTCTCTGGGGCTGCTCCTCCATGCTGGTCTCCGCGATCCCCTAAATGATGCGGTCGAAAACCGTTAGTCTAAAAGACTAAGTCCTATCATCCCCCACCCCTTCCCCCACGGCTCCTAGGCACCGAGCGGAGAGGAAGAAAGGGAAGGACATGAAGGTGGAGAATATCGAAGCAGATGGCAGCGGTCCTATTCTAGCAAGTTCTATAGCATATAAAGACAATAAAATGTAAGCTGAAATGTAACCTTCACTTATGTGGAAAAACACATAAGCCAAGGGGTCTTTTGCAAGGCTCCCATCGTATAAAAAGTCCCATACCGATTTATACGTTGGGGTGTCGGTGGTCACACAGCAGTAACTAAATATATCAAAATTAACCTTAATTTATAAACTTGCCCACACAAGCTTATAGACCAAGGGGTCGTTTTGCAGGTCCTAATGTATAAGCGTCCCATTCCACTTATACATCAGGTGTCAGGGGTTAAATGAATCGATTATGCTATGACATGCAAGTGGGTATGATGGACATGCAAGTGCAACGCACACACCCGACTCTGTGCACACAGACCTTTAGTTCCCCCTTTCTGGAGCCGTAACCTCCCAGGATACCTCCGTAGTGGCAGACGGAAGCGGTGGGTTGGGCCTCGCCCACCTCTAAACCAGTAAGGCACTACCGGTCAGACCTATCGTACGCCTCAACGCTTGGTGCACGAAGCGGACTCCTGCGTACTCTTGCCGGCTGGCGCACCGGACTTCTGTTGGCGAAGTGCTAACCACACTTGCCGAGTCAACGTATTGGCGTCGGTGCATCGACCCTCCAATACCGAAAACCCACCACCTTAATTTATTTTCCTTTTATGCACATGCAGATTTAGCGTAAACAAAACCCGAGCCGAAGCTCCCCGGACCAAGAGTCCGTCTTTTAACCATCCGAGCCGAAGCTCCCAGCTGACTTTTGGTGCTAACAGTGCCTGTGAAATGTGCAACCCTAATTACTAAGTTACTCTTTTCAGCTTGTTAAACAGTTTACGTTAACCCAGGACTGCCCCCGGTATTCCCTGTGAAGGGCTCTCAAGGGGCACTAGGAACTGTGTTGGGATTACGCCCAGCGTTCCCTTTCGCAAGGTACTTATTTTATTATTGGTTGATCCCCTTACCCATTATTTTCTCATGTTTCGATACGCTAATCCTAGGGTGATTTGACTCCAACTCTCCTTGGGTAGGACGATCTTTCGTCGGACCCGAACGCCTTTAAACCCTAGACAAATCCACACCCTACTCACTCATCTTCCAAAGATGCAGCCCTTTCCACTTGTCCTTACAGCAAACCATCAAGACCCATCATACGTGCCCTAATTCAATCCCAATGAAATCCTGCAGTTTTGCTATATGCAGACCACTTAAGCTACGTGACCCGTAAAAGGGGAAGTACATGAAATACTCATCCAGTACCCTTATGATAATTATCAGAGGTCTATTATGATAAATATAGACTAAATTCAGAAAATCATATTTTTCCCAATTAATCTACTATTTATTGAATTTTCCTCAAAAACTAGGCCATAGTCGATTTGAACATGAACCATAAGATTTTCTCAGGTAATGGCCTCCTAAAATTTGTATTCACTAAATAACAGAGAAGTATCATTGGATGCTAATTTTCATAATTTTCCAGATAATTCTTGACCTCTAAAGGATTTATTAAAATAATTCCAAAAATCAAAAATAATGAAGGAAGTGCCACATGTATGTCTCCAATAATTATGTAAAAATTACTAGGGCTTCATAGGGAACTAAAAACATCATGATGAAGAAATTAAAATTTTTCAGACAATATAAAAGTCATTATTAAATTTTCCAAGGTTCCATGGAATTAAATAATTAAAGAAGCAGCCACTAAATATCATTCTCCAAAAATTCCATAAAAATTTACAGAGATGGGTAACATGATTATAAGCCCCTTGGCTAAGTTTTATCAAGTTTAAGCAAGTATAGTGCTCTGCAAAAACTCTTAAGTGGAAATTATAAAATGTAACTCTGTGAATAAAGTACCAAAAATATTCATCCAAAATTATTTATAAAATTTCCAGTGACATGTATGCCCTAAGCATCTATCCATTCAAAATCTCAGCCCTTTGCAGATAGTTTTGGTATTAGTTCTTATGGTTTCAAAGCTAGTGCCCTAAACTAGGGTTATGGATTTAAGGGGTCCTAAGTCTTCCAAATGCCCTAAAATTTTAACCATAGGACCATAGTGACCCTATGGACATCATTCCCAAGTTTCAAGCCCATCCAAGGTCTTTTGACCCCAATTTCTTCAAACCCTAGCAAATTACCCTAAAGGGTCTACCCTACACTTCTAGGGCTACCCTAGCCCAATCCACTCCAAACTTCATGAGTGAGTGCAAAAAGTTAAATCATATCAGTGGCCTAAGTTTCAGCCTCTGTTGAGGTGATTTGGTCACTTAAAACCAAAAGTGCAACTTTTGACCAAAATGCCCTCCATAGGGTAGAACTAGGGTTGGGTCAAAACCTATCCAAAACTCACCCAATCTACCTGAAATTTTATACAGGGACCTAATTGGAGCCCAGGGACCACTCACCAAAATTTGGGAGGGTTTGGATGTGTTTAAGGCACCTATTTAATTTATCTAATGATTCTTAAATTTTTACCAAAACTATAGAAATATTTTCTCCAAAAATTCCCATTTTTGGGCAGGCCCTAGGTATGCCTAGGATAGACCCTCTGCCAAAATTTCAGCCCATTTGGGCTTGGGGAGAAGAGTGGGCACTCATTTTAGTGACTGCCTAGCCCTAAGGACATGTCCCACCAAAATGGGTGCCCTGGTCTAACCAGTGACCCAAAAGGGTCCCAACAATTTTTGCTGCAAACTAGACACCCTAAGCTACAATGTTCATGTTGGGCAAATTTCCATCCAAGGTCCCTAGGTATTTTTAAACATTAATTACATTAAATACATCCAGTGTGACAAAAATGAAATAAATTTTATTTAACTCCTATAGTATCTGATCTGATGCCGCACGAATCTTGGCGCAGATCGGCGGCATCTGGTCATCGTCCCCACTGAGCCAACGGCTGGGATTGGTTCTGCCTGGAGCGATTTCCAAGCTCTGCCGCCGGCGATCCAGCCCCTTCCCCGGCCGGCCACCGTCACCAACACCTCCGTGGAGGTGGTGGCTGTCGTCAGGCGGCGGCTCCGCCGCCGGAGAGGTGTTTTCCGGCGGATTGAGCAAGAATTTTCCTTGCCGAAACCAGGAGAAATCCTGGATTCGATCGGGCTCAATTGAGCCCGATACTCTAGCCTAAGGATTCCTAGGATCTACCCGCGAGTTAAGGAGAGGAGGAGGACCTTCCTGGCGGCCTGGATGCGAGAGGAGCGGCGGGATGCCATTGGCGACGGCGGCGGCGCTCGGCTTCTGCAACTGCACGGTGGAAGGGCTCGTCTCCTCCAGGTAAGTGCTCCAAAATGATCCCCTCGGCTCCCTGATGGTGTTTAAATGGCAATTGGGGGAGGGGAGAGGCTGGTTCTTCAATGGCCATTATCTCCATTAATGGAGTGGCTCGGGTTGTGTGGAGGGGGGCTGAACCCACCCCTTGGTGGCCGGGAAACGGCTGGAATCAACTCCTCTCTCCTAGAGGAGTTGATTGCAGCCATAAAGGGTGGCTGTTAGTCTCCCTTGGCCGGCCTCTTATTTCCCCCTTCTCCTTCCTCATTTCTCTCTCCTCCATTATCATGGAGAGGAGCTTTTTCTCTCTCCTAGTCACCTCTGGTTGACTAGTCAACCCCACAAGCTAAAGGCAGCCCACTGGATTATGATGATCATGGGAATGGGCTTAGCCTAAGGGAGAAGTGGCTTGAGCTTGGGTTAGCCCTTTTTGGGCTAAGTTGACTTGGCCCTCAATGAGGGTTGACTTGGCCAATTTGACCATCTAGGTTGACCCCATTGGGTCCTGGGTGGTTCATTGGCCTCCCCTAAGGTCTATGTAGGGCTGGGTAGGGTTGACTTGGCACCTTAAAGGTCACTTGACCCTTGGTAAGGTCACTTTGACCATTTAGAGCTAGAGTTGACCTGGGTCAACATGACCATTAGGGTCCACCCCTATGGATCCTTGGTGACCCATTGACTTCCCTTAGGGTCTAGGTAGAGTTATATGGGGTTGCCCTGTACTTTGGAGGTCACATACCCTTAGTAGGGGTACTTTGACCAGATTAGGGCTTGAGTTGACCTGGGTCAACCTGGCCTCTAGGGCTGACCCCAATGTGTCCTTAGTGACCCATTGTCCTCACTTTAGGGTTAGGAGGGCATAGGTGGGGTCCTCTAGACTAGGAGTGGGTCTATTGGCCCTAAGTGGGCTAGGTTGACCTATGTAGGGCTAGGGTTGACCTTGGTCAACTGGGCCTCTTGGGTTGGCCCTAATGGGTCCTTTTGGCTCTAATGGGTCTCCCAAAATGTTTGGGAGTGTTGTGATAGGGTCTTGGGGTCATGGTGAAGCCCCATTGTCATCCTAAACTTTTGTTCAGAATTCTACTACCTGCAGACCATGGTGATCCCTACCTTGGCCTCCTATCTCTTGGCCCATTTCTGGCTTCCCAGGGTTTTGTCATGACCTAGTCATGGCCAAAACCACTCTTAGGGGTCTAGTTGGAAATGGGATGTTACACCTCGGTCTCCTGTGGAGTTCGCCCTCGGGGAAGGGGTGGTCGCGCACCTACTTCGCTCCTACAAGCAAAACAACAGAAGAAACAAGAGGAACCGACCCAAGGGCTCGGCGGGGAGGACCCACTACACACCCGGAAGATCTAAGAGCGCTTCCCTTCCTTAGCCAGAGGCTGAGCTATGGTACCCTCAGAAAGTACTTGAAAACTGGAGCAGGAGAGCACACGAAGCATGCCTTATGGGGTATCCCTTGGGTCCTATTTATAGTTTTTAGAATCTGAAATGCCAATAACCAAACTGAACTGACCTGAAATTACCAAAAAACCCTTGGTCGGGTCTGCCAACAGCCAAACTCCGCTATTTTGAAGGGCTACGGGCAGACCAACGGGGGCAAAACAATAAAAAGTACCTCGTATATCTGGGCGAGCTGGGGAGCCTGGCCACCTCAGCAGATCCTGTTCGCCTGCTGTTGCCGAGCTCCTCTGCGAGGGCGCGAGCTGGGATGGCGAGCTCGCCCATCCATTGGTCGCCATCAGTTGACTTGAGCTTGACGATTCTGGTCTAGCTCGGCGAATACCGAGCTCGCGGTCGACGAATGCCGAGCTCGGGTTCGGCATCTCCTTGCCGAGCTCGCCCACAATCTTTAGTCCTTTGCTGGGCTTGCCTGTTGCTTGGACAACCTGAACCACCCGGTACGATCCTTGGCGACCTTACTCGCCAGACACGGGGTTGTACATAATCCCCGCTCTTTTTGAGCTTGGCAAAGCTCGAAAAGAAACATCCAACCCAAGTGTTTGGCGAGTGCGCGGTGGGCTGGAGGGAATCTTTGGGTGGGGCCCACCTGCGGCTATATATATGCACCTGCTTACCTACCTGACTCTTGCCATTCCCTTTGCTCTAACCCTGCCAAGATGCCGCTCCCCATGGAGATTCAAGAGCGTTTAGACCGAGCTCGCCAGGCTTCTACAACTCGCGTAGCCGCCCTGAAGGCAGTCCCTGTCGCTGTACCGCAGGGTGGCTCTGCCGAGCCCAGCTCTAAGAAGATGAAACTGTTCCCCCACGCGGCCGAGCCCATGTACAACGACCTGAGGGCCACCCTGGAGCACAAAACCGGCTCCTCCACTCTGCTTGCCTCCGAAAGGGGGAGGAACGTCGTCGAGGTCTGCGATGGCCCAGACCGCCGCCCTGATGGTGTAGAAGACACCGCGCCGCGAGACGCCACCCCGCGAGCCAAGACCACTCTTGGGGACTCGCGGTTCATGACTTCAGAAAACCGCCACCGGGAGCCGTCCCCTCCCTTTGGGACCTTAGGGTTGAGCTCGCAGAGGCCAAGCTCGCCGGTGCGTGCCCCCTCTCCTCGGCGAACTGACGTGGCCGCGGGGGCGGGTCTGGGGACCATCCCCACCCCGGGATTCGAGCTTCTCTCACCGGGGACTCACGGCCCAGGTCGCGGGAAGGATCTGTGGTTCATCCATCCCCGCATCTCCTTCGAGTTGCCGAGCTCGTCAGGTCAATTTTGCTTGGATTCTTTCCCCATGAGCTTTTCCTGCATTCCTCTTTTTGCTAACGTTTGACTCCACAGTTCCACCCAACCAATCTGCTGCCAAGGAGTCTTCGTGGGCAGCCCACTACTCTCCACTCCCCTCTCCGAGCACGCTGGACTCTTACCTGGGCCCCGAAGTGGATCAAGGCGAGCTGAGGAGGAGGGAGGTTAAGATTCTCAAGAATCTGGTGTGCGGGCTGCGTGAGGTGCAGGGGGTCAACGAGACGCTACAACGCGACTACGCACGTCTTGCCGACGAGGTGCGAAGCAGCCAGGCTGGCGAACTGATGTCTCCTTCCCAGCTTCTGGACGAGATAGATGATGGACTCTCAGTGGCGCAGAGGTATTCGGGGAGGATCCGCGAGCTGCTCTGCGCGCGGCAGTCTGGGAGGCGGGAGCCGCGAGTCCGGGGTAGATAAGAGGGCGGCTCCCTTGCCGAGCCGACTGGTACTCGCATCCTGATGCTCCCCCTGCTCGCGCGCCCCGCTTTTTTATTACTGAACTTGGTCTCTGTAATAAGTAGTTTTAGAATATTCTTGGACATGCGTTATTCAAATAATACATTGCGATGTTTGACTTAGCCTTGGTTGGGATGCACCGGAAGTCGACCAGCTGGGGTGGCGAGCTGTGGCGGCGAGCTTAGCCGATTGGACGGCCTGACCCCAGATTTCTTTTTCTATAAATAGCCCCCCACCAACCCACGTATTGTGCTTTTATTGCTTTCTCTCTCTCTGCGCTTCTTTATTCTTCTTACTCGCGCCTCGTCTTCTTTCGCGAGCATATGCAAGACCAATCCCGACGCTGATGGCCGCAGCAAGTGCGCCCAACACTTCACAGACTACTACTTCTTCGAGGGGCATACCGGCGAGGAGGAGTTCGCGGAGTTCGAGACGGAGTACGTGCCGCCGGGCTTCAAGGCACGCTGGCTGAGGCAGGGGGAGGCCATCAACACCTTCTACAACGACGAGCTCGCCTTCCCCATTTCTCATTTTGAGGTGGGGTTGCGCCCCCCCTGTGGTCGGAGGTCCGGCAAATTCTGAAGTACTACGACGCGGTACCCGCACAGCTAAACTCCAACGCCATCGCCATGATGGTGGCGTTCGCGAGCTACCTCCGGCGAGAGAGGATAGAGTTCAACCTGACAGTGTTCAGGAAGCTCTTCTCTTACAAGGCGACGCTGGATGGGGTCGCTTACTTCGGCGGCTCGCTGATCAAAGTTCGCGAGATCGCGAACAAGCACCACAACTGGATGACCAGGATCTCCTTTATCAAGGGCGACCTCGACAACATCCCGTACTTGCCACAACAAAAAGGCGAGGAGGTCTACCGCCCGCCGGCCGTATTCGGCAATGATGCCGAGCTCCACAAATACTTCCTCCACAAGGATTTCGAGGTCACCTTCCTGCGAAGGGGCCTCGACGCGCTCCTCCCCATTCTACCTGGCGAAGTTATTGTTCTCTCCACATTGCCGAACTCACCAGACTGCCGAGCTCACAGTATTGCTTGTTGAAAATCTTCTAACTTTTTTCCAAGTTTTTTCCTTGCAGGGGAGCGGTTGATTCCCGCGAACTCGCCGTTTGCGGACCCGGGGTCGCACCCGGACCCCCTTGCTCGCGAAAAGGCGGCGGCGGCGGCCTGCCGAGATGAGGCGGCCCTCTCCCAACCCTCTTCCAGCAAGAGGCGGCCTGAGGATGCAGGGTCGAACCCGCCACACCGCCAGCCATTAGCAAAAACGATGAAGAAGGCCGTGCTCGCTTCGCGGGGAAAACAACATCAACAACATCAATCCAGCCCCAAATACATAAGCTCAACTGAGACGCCCCCCCCCCCCCCCCCCCCCGACGCGTCGCCGGAGAGCCCGCTGAAGGAGACCACCAGCAAAGGCCGGAATGGCAACGAGGCTCCTTCTTCTGCGGCGACAATCTCCCCACCTCCTTCAGCGAAGAGGGCGGCTCGTAAGCGCGGGGCGCCGAAACAACATCCCCTCTTCAACTTTTGGGGGCGGTGGAAGGACTCGGCAGGGGAGCCCATGGTGCAGTGGGATGAGCTGGCTTATCGGGTCTCCATCTCCACTCTGCATCCATCCTAGCATGACCGCGAGCTCGCCACTGGCCATGCTTACGCCCTCGTCTTCGGCCTCTATGGCCGCGAGGATGTCGAGGCCTATAAGAACATTACCCTACGACAGCTCGGCCATGAGGGTCTGCAGGCCCACCTGCGGACCATGGAGCTCCACCACATGCTGACTTGCCACAGCTTTGCCCTCAGCAATCAACTCTTAAAAGCCGAGCAGGCTCGCGATGTCGCCAAGGATAAGGTATCCGACCTGGCGAGGCAGCTCGACATCGCCGAGGGTCTCCTCGCCCAGGCCGCCGGTGGGTTGGTGTGTATCGGGCTCCTTCCCTCTTTTTACTTGAAATATTTTGCACTGTTAATGAATTCCTATTGCATCAGGATGCCAAGGCTGCCGGGGAGCTGCGGGCTCACAATGCCGAGCAGGAGGAGGAGATCGGCCAGCTGCGTGCCCAGCTTGCCGAGCTGGAGGGGGCGAATGTGAGGCTGAAGGAGGAGAATCAGAACCTCAGCCGCGAGGCCTGCCGCCAGGCGGAGATCTTCTTCCCGGCCAGCGACGTCGACCCTACCCTCCCCTATAAGAGGTCGTGGGTCTTTGGCGAGGCCAACCTCACCGAGAGGCTGCTGATCAACTCCATCCAAGCGGCCGAGTGCACCCTCCAAATGATGAAGGACATGGGGGTGCTGGTGCAGGGGTGCGAGGAGATCTACGCCAAGGACCTGATGCCGTGCTTATTCCCGGCGACGCCGCCCAGCGAGAAGGAGGATAGCCTAGACGTGATGTTCGGGAAGGGCTTCCAGGATCAATCGGGTGAGGGGGAGGACCGGTCCGGCGGGGGGGGGGGGGGGGTGGCGAGGCCTGAATTTGTGTATTCTTCTTCTTTCTTTTTTGTTTACTCGCCGAAGCCGCGGGGATTATATACAACCCCGTATCTGGCGAGTGAGGTCTCCAAGGATTGTACCGGGCGGTTCAGGTCATCCAAGCAACAGGCAAGCCCAGCAAAGGACTAAAGATTGTGGGCGAGCTCGGCAAGGAGATGCCGAACCCGAGCTCGGCATTCGTCGACCGCGAGCTCGGTATTCGCCGAGCTAGACCAGAATCGTCAAGCTCAAGTCAACTGATGGCGACCAATGGATGGGCGAGCTCGCCGTCCCAGCTCGCACCCTCGTAGAGGAGCTCAGCAACAACAAGCGAGCAGGATCTGCCGAGGTGGCCAGGCTCCCCAGCTCGCCCAGATGTACGAGGTACTTTTTACTGTTTTGCCCCCATTGGTCTGCCCATAGTCCTTCAAAACAGCGGAGTTTGGATGTTGGCAGACCCGACCAAGGTTTTTTTTGGTAATTTCAGGTCAGTTCAGTTTGGTTATTGACAGTTCAGATTCTAAAAACTATAAATATGACCCAAGGGGTACCCCAGAAGGCATGCTTCGTGTGCTCTCCTGCTCCAGTTTTCAAGTGCTTTCTGAGTGTACCTTAGCTCGGCCTCTGGATAAGGAGGGAAAGCGCTCTCAGATCTTCCGGGTGCGTGGTGGGTCCTCCCCACCGAGCCTTTGGGTTGGTTCCTCTTGTTTCTTCTGTTATTTTGCTTGCAGGAGCGAAGTAGGTGCGCGACCACCCCTTACCCGAGGGCGAACTCCACAGGAGACCGAGATTTCAGTTTCAATAATGGCATAAAATACTAGGACATGTAAACATGAAAAACATTGCTAGGCTAGCTAAAGACAGTCTTGTAAGAGGTTTACCTTCTAGTCCCTACAAGAAGGAAGTCCTTTGCAGGGCTTGTCAACTAGACAAGCAAACTAAATCTAGCTTTAAGTCAGTTAACAAAAGTGATTCACATAGGATTTTGTATTTTCTACACATGGATCTCGTTGGACCCATTGCTGTATAAAGCCTAGGATGGAAATCCTACACTTTAGTTATTGTAGATGACTTCTCAAGGTTCACTTGGGTGTTCTTTCTGAGATCTAAGTCAGATACCTTTAAAGTTCTTACAGATTTTCTCGGGACCATACAGATTGAGTACTCTACTCATGTTGCATTGATCAGAAGTGACCATGGTACAGAGTTCAAGTCTCTTCTTACGCATGAGTTCTGTGAGAAGGAAGGTATCAAGCACTGCTTCTCAGATCCTATAACTCCCCAACAAAATGGGGTAGCTGAAAGGAAAAATAGGACCCTAATTGAAGCTGCAGGCACATTACTTGCAGATGTTTATATGCCACTATCCTTTTGGGTAGATGCTGTAAGCACAACAAATTATGTACTGAACAGAAGTTTGATTCATAAATTAAAGAATAGCACTCCCTATGAATTACTTAAAGGGAAGAAACCTAAAATCACCTATTTTAAAGTATTTGGTTGCATATGCTATATACATAATAACAACAAGAAATGCATTAGAAAGTTTGAAGCTAAGGCTGAAGAGGGAATCTTTCTAGGATATTCCCAAGCAAGCAAAGCTTATAGGGTATTTAATAAATCATCTTTAAAAATTGAAGAGTCAATTCATGTTACTTTTGATGAGACTAAAATGTCTTGTAAGGAGAAAGAGATTTCTACCAGTAATCCTTTGCAGGTACCTCACTTGTGTGAGAAATTGGATGGACTAAACCTCACCCAAGAGGCTCCAACACATCCTTCTCCACAAGTTGATGAAGACAGTGAAGAAGAAAGTACTGAAGTGACTAAACTTCATCCAATAGCAAACATAATTCCACAAGAAGAATTAAATCAAAATGTTGTTGCTGAACCAAATCCACCCACTGATCTTGTCACACTAAGCGATCACCCTAAATCCCAAGTGATTGGAGACATAACAGTAGGTGTACAGACATGACATCAACTCAACCAAGACTTGGTGCATGCTTGTTTTCTCTCTCAAGTTGAGCCTCGATCCATACATGATGCTGAGCAGGATCCCCACTCGATCATTGCTATGCAAGAGGAACTCAACCAGTTTGAGAGATGTAGAGTTTGATATTTGATTTCAAGACCCAAAGACTACCCAGTCATTAGAACCAAATGTGTATATAGAAACAAAGTAGATGCAGAAGGTGCAATTGTGAGGAACAAGCTAGACTTGTTGCTCAAGGATATAGGCAAGAAGAAGGCATAGACTATGATCAAACCTTTGCACCAGTTGCAAGGTTAGAGGCAATCAGAATCTTTCTTGCCTATGCTGCCTACAAGAAGTTCAAGGTATATCAGATGGATGAGAAGAGTGCTTTTCTAAATGGAATATTAAAAGAAGAGGTTTATGTTGAACAACCTCCAGGTTTTGTTTCTCCAACTCATCCCTCTTATGTATCTAAAGCAAGCTCCAAGAGCTTGGTATGAGACCTTAGCTAGCTTTCTGATAGAGCATGATTTCACTAGAGGCATAGTAGATAAAACACTATTCACTAGACACCATAAGGATAAAATCTTGTTAGTACAAATCTATGTGGATGAAAATATATTTGGATCTACTGACTCTAAACTATGCAAGAGGTTTTCTGACCTCATGCATTCTAAGTTTGAGATGAGTAGTATGGGTGAGATCTCCTACTTCCTTGGTCTACAAGTGAAGCAGCTACCTGATGACATCTTCATCTCCCAAGCAAAGTATGCTAAAGAGCTTCTTAATAAGTTTGGGATGGCTGATGCCTCAGCAAAGAAAACACCTATGTCTACTAATACTGTAATAGATTCTGATCCACATGGGAAACCTGTTGACCAGAAGTTATATAGGGGCATTATTGGGTCCCTATTATATCTTACAGCTAGCATACCTGATATCATGTTTGCCATATGCCTTTGTGCTAGGTTCCAAGTGAACCCTAAAAAATCTCACCTAAGTTTTCTAAAAAGAATTTTGAGATATATAGAGTTGTCCCAATCTAGGCCTATAGTATCCTACAGAGTCAGAATTTGATTTAACTGGATATTTAGATGTTAACTTTGCTGGATGCAGGGTTGACAGGAAAAGTACCCCAGGAACTTGCCAGTTCCTTGGTATGAGACTAGTGTCTTGATTTTGTAAGAAGCAGTTATCTGTGTCTACATCAACAACTGAAGCAGAATACATAGCTATTGGCAGTTGTTGTTCCCATATGTTGTGGATTCAAAACCAACTCCTAGACTATGGTTTCAACTTAAATAATTCAACTCTACTATGTAATAACACAAGTGCTCTATCCATAGCACAGAATCCAGTCCATCACAGTAGGACTAAGCATATAGACATTAAGAATCATTTCATTAGAGAGTGTGTAGACAAAAATAATAATTAAACTTGTCTATATCTACACTGATTTACAAAGAGCTGATATTTTCACCAAACCCTTGGATGAAAAAAATCACTTGTTCTTTATAAATCAGCTTGGAATGATCAATGAAGAAGCCTTAGTTTAATTTCTATCTGTACTCGACGAATTTGCAATTGTTCGTCGAACGGAGCTCGACGAACTGGGGAAAGTTCTTGAGATATTCGTCGAATGAAGTTCGACGAACTCTCTGTGAGTGAAGTCATTTTTGTCGACCGGAGATCGACGAATCTACTTCAGAAAACTTTCGTCGAACGGAGCTCGACGAAATATCTTCAAATCTTCAGACTGAGCTCGACGAATTATTTAACTGCAAATTATTTTGTCGACCTCAGATCAAAGAATTATTTTATTTTTCGTGGAATGGAGTTTGTCGATTCATATTCTGGAAAACCTTATATATATGTTTTCTTCGACCTCCATCCCGTGCTTTTAGTTCCTTTGCACTTGATCGTCGTTTTTCTCTTGCAGGTACTCAAATGACGATTCCAGCAGGAAATCTAGCGGCAATGAAATTCTACACCGGCTTTGATGTCGATTTCGATTCCTTTCAACATTCCGACCCAATATTCCTGGAAATCCTAGAACTGCTTGAAGAACAATAGTTGAAGAGTCTGCTATCCACCAAGATCAAGATCTCTAGCACAAAAATCAGGGAGTAGGTCTATACCTCCTCCACAACAGATGACAACACCATGACTGGAACTATAGCGGGTAATGCTGTTTCCCTCACCTCCGCCATTTTAACAGAAATTTTTGGGTTAATTAATGGTGATGAAGAATTGGAAATTGACACTGAAGAATATGATGTGATGCTGGGTATGATGGGTTACTCCGGAGAAACCCCAAATAAGTTGCTGAAGAAACACTTGTCTGCTGAGTTCAAATTTCTAGCAGACATTATGGGAAAAGTGTCGCTGGGGAAGCACACTGCATATGACTACATAACCAAACACCAATTCCTGGTTATGTGTGCTGTGGTAAATAAGAAGAAAGTGCACTGGGCTCAGATCATGTTTGATCTGATTAAGAAAAATAATACAAAGAAAGAGGTGTGTTTTGGAAGAATATTAGGGATCGTCCTGAAATAAAAGGCTGCTGAATCCCTGGTCTCCCAGACCATATTCATCAATGCTTCTAAGAGGCTCACCTGTGCCCTTTTTGGCAGGTGGGAGAGGACCATCACCGAGCCCTCCAAGGCTTCTTCCTCTTCCACCAGGGCTTCTAAGAGTACTACGGCTGCTCCTGCCACTTCCCTCCCTACTGAAGAGATCCCTCCTCCACCTCCCTCACCTCCAGCCATCACACCTCAACATTAGATGCCACAATAACCCTCTTCCACAATTCCTTCTCTTCAATAACCACTCCAACAACCACAACTACAAATTCATATTCCTACTCCAACTTCATCTACTCCAACCTCTCCACAAATAAACATCATTGAAATTCCCTCCTCTCCCCTTCAGGAATATCATCAACCCTCTCCTTCTCAATCACCACAACTAGCCACACCTCAATCACCCCTTGATACACACATTACCTCACCACCTTCATCTCCCTTACCCCCCATTTGGACAACATCCCATTCTTCAATCTGCCTTCACCCTCCCTCACTACCTCTACTCCTCAGGATGAACTCATGCAAGATGCACCACCTCCACCTCCACATCCACTATCCTCCTCCATTCCTACCTTTGTCTCCACCACTACACCTTTTACACCACCCTCTGTAGCTCCACTCTTGTATCCCTCCATCCTACCACCACTCATTGCACTTCTCACTCCCTTTATTAAAACCATCATAACAGAGGCCATTTCACCTCTTGCTTCTTCCATTTCCTCCATAGCTGCACAAATATCTGCTCTTTCTTCTCCTCCCTCTTCAGTTAGGGGCCTGACACCAGTGTACACTGAAACTAGGCAGGGGGAGATACTCAATGAAGAAGTAGCATCAAAAATAGCAGCAGAAGTAACAACAACAACAGTAGCAGCAGATGCAGTAGAAACAGAAGAAACAGTAGAAACAGAAGAAGCAGTGCAGCACCAGATGATAATAAAGAATTATTTGATTTAATTAATTTTATTGAGTCTAATATGGACTTGGATGAGCATGTGTTGGCTGAGACAATAACTATTGGTGATTTTATTATAAATCCCACAGTTTATCTTTTAAATTTATTGCGCAGTTTTGATACAACCTATTTTAATAACCTTCCATCAAATAACACTAAGCTATCCATGGCTATCATTCCTTACACCTTTCCCATAAGCCCTAAAGTTGCCAAGCAACTAAAGGCTAGTTTTGTTACAACAGAGGTTCCAACCACAGAGGTTCCAGCTATAGTGGTTCCAGTCATTCCATCTTCACCCAAAGCTGTTTCACCCATTACTTCATCCCCTCCAACAGATATTTCTGCTCCAGTTTTTGTAATGGATGATTCACCCATGCCTGATCTTGATGCTTTGATCATGGCTGACATTGAAGAGTAAAATAAGTCAGTTGCTGAGAGAACTGAAGTGTACAGCTCTCCAGATCCTACTCCAGCTATAGTTCCAGCTCCTCCTCCAGCTCCTACTCAGGCTGAAAAGCCAATTGATAAATCAGTACTAAAGGCCATTGATGCCTTATATGATGCTCCTCAAGATTCTGATGATGAGGATGATGATGATGATGAAGACTCAGATGATGAGCCAAAGAAAAAGAAAGTATCTAAAAAGAGGAAAGCTCCTCCACCTCCTGCACCAAAATTAAATCCAACAAATGACACACCATACTATATACTTCAAAAGATCACACCTTATAAGGGCATGCCAACATGGATGTAGCTGTCCAAGAATGAAGAGAATGAAAGAAAGAGAAGCAGAAGATATTCTCCTCCTCCACAGAGATTCAGAAAGGACCCTCCTCCTCCTCTAGCTGCTGGTGCTTCAAGTTCATCAACTCAAAGGACTACCAAATTTCAAACTTATCAAAGGCAGCAGGGTAGATCCTCATCTTCAGGAAGCAGTCAGCAAAGACAGTATTCATTTGGCAAGCAGCACCAACAACAACAGCAGCAAAATCAGCAACAACAACAAAAATTCCCTAAACATCAAAAAGCTGAAAGCACCAAAAGACCTGCTTCCCCACCTGTACCATTTGAGGATCCAGAGACAGCTACAACAGCTAGGATGGTCAGGTTCTAGGAACTGGTTGGCCTTTCTATGATTAACAAAGCTAAAGCTGAAGGGAAGGATACCTCTCAATACTCTACAATGTTTAAGTACAGAAAGGAAGAACTAAACAGGTTTGCTAAGGCTAACAAGTTTTTTAATGTTAATGATTATATGAAACTGCATCCAGAAGTAGTAGTGCCTAGGGCTACATCTCTTAATGTCATTGGGGCTGCTGACATGATAATGACCAAGACTCAAGATGCAGATCCTAACAGGGAAATTATATTTACACAATCTGGAGACAAAGCCAAAGAGGAGAAGCACAAGGAGAAGAAGAAGAAGAAATGAACTTTGAACAGTTTAAGTCTTTTGATTATTTTAAAACTGTCTGTTTATATTCTGATACAAAGCTCTGTGTATATATATATCTGCTGCATATTTTAAATTTTTCATGCCAGATATATGTTTTATTACTTTGATTTTAATGTGAGTCTGTAATTAGTGACCTTACCCAAATAAGGGGAGATTGTTGGATCCCTAGTTGGATTTGGGCTAGGTTCACTAAATTAGCATGTTTGGCCCAACATGTATAGCCAGGGTAATGTATGAGTTCTAGAGTTTAGGCCATGTTCTTAGAGTCAACACTACATGGACCAGCCATCAACATACTGCAGAAGACTCAAGACTTAGAGAATTTTCAAAGACTCAGAAAATGAGTTCGATGTTCGTCGAACTCAGGTCGATGAAAGTTGTACTCAACTCGACGAAATCAGAGACAATTCTCTGAGCTGAGCTCGACGAACTTGAATCTCAGGTCGACGAATTCCAGAGTATACTTCAACACCAAGTCCAGAATTCTTCACACTTAACTCCAGTCAACGAACTTAGTTCTCAGGTCGACGAACTTAGTTCTCAGGTCGATGATCTCTGGGTATTCTACTTCAACATCTTATTCCAGAAAGATCTAAGTATTTGAAGTCCAGCTTCACACTCCAATTGACGAAGTTAGAATATCAGCTCGACGAATTTGGATCTTAGTTCGACGATTTCTGGATCATCTACTTCAACTGTTAGAAAGTAGAGACCTTCTCAAGGAAGCGAAAAGAAGAGAACAAGCCGAATAAACTTTTGAATAATCGATTTATGGAAATTTTATTATCCAAAAAAGATAACTATTACAAAGGTATGCCCTCCCTTATATAGAATGGAGGAGAGATCTGTTCTTAGAGAGAATACAAATATCTGGTCGAGAGATGTGGGACTAAAATTTACAAGCTAAGCGGACTGTACAAAGTAAATTTCCCTCCCTCTGTCCGCACAGGCCGCGCGGTTAGACAGAAGGACTAACCGCACGGCAGTTGGGGAAATTACAATAAGAGATGCAGAGAGGTCGCCTGTGAAGATTGCATATAGAAAATATAGAATTTTTCTTTCTCTTCCTCAACCGCCCGGAATTTCTTCATCTTTACAAGTCGCCGAAACAACAGTCAAGAGACAAACCGCCAGACCGCGCTGAAGAAGAAGGAACAACAATTCTCTAACCCGCCAAGACAGACAACAAACCGCAAGAAGTTCCGGTCTCAAAGTAAAAGCAACTTCAACACTCCCCTCAAGCTGGAGCTCTTTGCTAAAATCATCCACAAAAGTCTTCTATATGAGAAAGAGAAGACAATCATCTCTCACCCCCCTGTATAAAGATTCTTAACTCCCTTGTCGCAAACATGCAGGTTTGGTTTTTAAAACGAGGCGGAGATCAAAAACTGGCTTGGTGAAGATGTCTAAGTTTAGGGGCTATTCTTGTGTTGTCTGGGTTGCTCTTTATCAGATGTGACAAACGGAGTTTTTAATTTAATTCCTGCAAATCTGTTCTTTTAAAATCTCTTCACGAATGATCTAACCCTTACTTTCACAAATGGCAGTCAACCTCAATGTGCTTTGTTCTTTCATGGAATACCGGATTTTTGGAGAAACTTCAACTAAAATACTAATCCATGTATATGGCATGGTGAAGGGCAATTCTCCAACTATGAACTTGATAAATTCTTTATCACAGAACATAGATTTATGTAGAGGATGCCAATATTCTGCCACAAAATTATTTTGTACACCTTTAGTTTCTCTAGAAAGGCTAAATCTAGCATGAGAGCCCAAAGTTGCAACCATTTAGAATGAGTAGAGAGAAACTCCTTCTCACAAGTGGTTGACGCCATACTGCTATTTGATGGATAACTAATACTCAGCTTCTGCACTGGACCTGGAGACAACAGACTGCTTTTTACTCTTCCAGCTCACCAGATTTCCCCCAACAAAGGTGCAAAAACCTGAGGTAGACTTGCGATCCCCTTTGTCATCAGCATAACTTGCATCTGAGTAGGCTTCAATCCTCAGATGACCATTCTTCTGAAACAGTAATCCTTTCCCAGGCGCTGCTTTGACATATTCCAAGATCCGCAAGGCGGACTGAAGATGACAATCCCTGGGCGCTTGCATGAATTGACTCACCTTGCCCACATCATAAGAAATGTCGGGTCTGGTCACTGTGAGATATATGAGCTTACCAACCAGACGCCTGTACCGCGAACTATCTGAAAGAAGAGGCGAATCATCTGTCCAGGTTTTGTCCTCCCCAATAGCCATGGGACATCGGGCAGGTTTAGCTCCAGTCAATCCTGCCTCTTTTAAAAGATCAAGGGCATACTTACGCTGAGAGAGAACTAAGGAGTCGGGCTTCCGAGAGAGTTCGATCCCCAGAAAGTACTTTGGAGAGCCCATATCTTTAGTGATCAGATGTTGGCGAAGATGTAGCTTTGTCAGGGCTACCCCTTCCTGGTCATCGCTAGTGAGAAGAATATCATCGACGTATACAGCAAGAACAACCAGCCCAGAAGGAGTTTTGCGAATAAAGAGAGAGTGATCAGCAGAGCTTCGCACAAAACCAACAGCCGCCACAATACCGCTGAACTTGTCAAACCAAGCTCGAGGACTCTGCTTGAGGCCATAAATTGCCTTCTGCAGCCGGCATACTCGTGTCTCCCCCTGAGCAACATACCCAGGAGGTTGCTCCATGTAAACGGCCTCGTGAAGATCACCATAAAGGAAGGCATTCTCGACGTCCAGCTGAGAAATTGGCCAATCCCGATTGACGGCCACAGAGAGAAGAACCCGGATTGTGCTGAGACGAGCCACAGGGGAGAAGGTGTCAAAGTAATCAACCCCATAGGTCATTTGATTAAAGCCCTTAGCCACAAGGCGAGCCTTATACCGATCCACAGTGCCGTCTGGGCTAAATTTGACCACAAAGACCCAGCGACAGCCAACAACATCAGTGCCAAAGGGAGGAGGAACAAGAGTCCAGGTACCCCGCTCAGTGAGGGTCGCCATTTCCTCATCCATGGCCATCTTCCAGTGAGGAATAGCAAGGGCCTCCTGATAGGAGCGGGGTGTGGCAGTGGCAGAGATAGCCAGTGCAAAGGCCCTGCGAGAAGGAGTAAGACGATCATAGGAAACAACCGCAGCAAGGGGGTGTAAGGTGCACGTCCGCACCCCTTTGCGAAGAGCTATAGGAAGATCCAGGTCAGCCGGGCCCGCGGCATCCGGAGCATCCGTGGTAGAGAAAGCTGGCCCGGGAGAAGAGAGCGACGGCAGCGGAGAGGAGGGAGAGGGTGGTGGTCAAATAGAAGGGAGAGAGAGAGGTGGAGGAAGAGGAGGGGGTGGAGACGGTGTAGTGGTGGAGAGTGGAGGAGGAGACGAGGGAACGAAGGGAATGGCAGGAGAATCAGAAGCTGGGAGAAGAGGAGAAGAGGCATCCGAGAAGTAGGAGGTATTCTCGAAGAAGGTGACGTCAGCAGAGACGAACTGCTTACGAAGGACGGGATCAAAGCAACAGTAGCCTTTAACAAATGAGAAAGTGTGTGGAATACCCCAGAAAGACACATTTGGTGGAGCTATAGGGGAGAGCTTATCACGGGTGGCAGAAGGGCTGGTTAGCATGCACAACTTGAGGCAGTGCATCCAAGGGCAGATTTGGAGAGGGAGATGAAACGGCTCCTTGCCCGGATACAAAATGGAGAACGGGGTTTGGCCATGGAGAACCGTGGAGGGAATGCGATTGATGAGGTAGCAGGCAAGGAGAACAGCATAGCCCCAATTTAGGAGGTTGAGGAACATGCATCTGGGTCATCAAGGTGCGAGCGACATCGAGCAGGTGGCGGTTTTTGCGTCCTCGGCTACACCATTTTGTTGTGAAGAATAGACACAACTAGTTTGATGAAGAATCCCATTTTGCATGCAGAATGTAGAGAAGTCACGACTGAGATATTCTGCGGCATTATCAGACACGAAAAACTATTAATGATAGAAACATCAAACTGAGTTTGATCATGAGATAGAAGGATGTCCATACAGAGAATAATTCGGAGCGATCTTTTGGAACAGATAGCCAGCCCTTCACGTATCAGCGAAGAGAAATCATCAATAAACGTGACAAAATAGGAACTACCCCGACCAATGGTAAGAGTAGGAGAAGGACCCCAGATGTCGGAGTGGATAAGATCAAACGGACGGGTAGAGCTACGAACGTGCTTTGGAGGGAAGGAGGACAAGCGGTGATGCTTGCCAAGCTGACAGACCTCACAGTTGAGCGGAGGACTGAAATTGAGGAGGAAGGTGGGATAGTCTACCAGAAGTTGACGAAGAAGACGGGGAGGAGCATGACCAAGGCGGAGATGCCATTGGAGATAGATCTGTGGAGGATGGAGGAGAAGGTGGAAAATAGCAGAAATGCTGTCTAGGAAGTATAAGCTATGTACGCCAGTTTCCTCTCATATAGAGTCCCAGTAGCAATCGTCCGTTGGAAGTCCGGATCCTGAACATAGAGCATAGACAGTAGAAGTAAATGTGAACGGAACACAAAAGGTGTAATCTGCTTGACAAAGAGATGTAACAGATAATAAGTTGCACGGGAACTGGGGCATATATAGAAACAAGCTATCCGAAAAGTGTTATAATTAAGAATAAAGACGTGGGTGACATTGGAACTATCCCTGTGCCATGAACCTGATGATGAAGAAGCCGTCACCCGATGAGTATACATGGGGGCAATGCGATGAATGTTTTTACTAGGTTAGAGTAATCACTGGAGATGACCGGTCAAAAAGTGATTCGTAGCACCATGTGTCGATCAGCCATTTGCCCTGAGGTAACAACGTGTGCACGACACAGAAGACGTCGACACCCCGCAGTGTCGACAAGTCATCGACAGGGATGCAGAAGAAACTGCAGACAGGTCTCGGTCGACAGTCGACACTCAGCGGCACGAAGGGCCACGACCAAGGTGCAGAGCACAAGCCGCGTCGACTAAACAAGGAGGTCGCGGTCGACTAACCCAGTGAAGCTGTGTCTAAGAGTCGAAGAGGCTTGAGAGGCCGCTCAAACAAGGCAGAGAATCCGCGTTGAAACCGCGTGTCGGGAACACTCAGGGAACAATGCTGTCGAACACGAGCGGCTAGGATCCAGAGTCAAGGCACAGCGGGGAAGTAAGTCGTCGACGGACTGCAAATGTGTCGAGCGACACAGAAGAGAGGAGAAGAGTCAGGTGACCGCGACCAAGATGCGGGTAAGTAAGTGGACAACCCAGCACGTGTCAGGCAGACTCTACAGCAGTTGCGAAGAAAGTGCGGTCAAGGGCACAGCGGGGAAGAGTGTCGCGCGGACTTAGCAAAGGCAGAGCGAACAAAAGAGAGGAGTAAGAGCAGTGTGACCGCGACCAAGATGCGGGTAAGAAAGGAATGTGTCAACCCGCACGGTCAGGAAGTCTCAACAGCAGCAAACCGCGAAGTGTCAGAGACAACACACGCGGACAGAGACAGACCGCAGTCGACTAGGAACTCGGAGCGGCAGGAAAGTATCAAGGAGCACGGCGATACGGAAGACTATGTCGCTGCGACAAAGAGCAGTAGGAGAAGAGAACACAAGAAGTTGTGTCGAGCAAGCCGCGCAAACAGGTGATGTGGACAGAAAATTCAGTAGCCGCGCGGAGATAGAAGATCAAGTACGTGTGGACAGAGGAGAACTCAAAGCCGCGAACAAGCCGCAGAACGCGGAAGACAAGCCGCGAGACAATAGAGAGCGCACAGAATCAGGAGTTGTGGAAACCTTGTAGACCGTGTCCTCTGATACCATGTTAGAAAGTAGAGAAAGGTCTATAAGCGAAAAGAAGAGAACAAGCCGAATAAACTTTTGAATAATCGAAATTTTATTATCCAAAAAAGATAACTATTACAAAGGTATGCCCTCCCTTCAGAGATATAGAATGGAGGAGAGAAGAGAGAAGGCCTACAAATAAGAGATGTGGGACTAAAATTTACAAGCTAAGCGGACTGTACAAAGTAAACCGCACAGGCCGCGCGGTTAGACAGAAGGACTAACCGCACGGCTTACAATAAGAGATGTACACAGAGAGGTCGCCTGTGAAGATTGCTAGACCGCCCGGTTTACAAGTCGCCGAGTCAAACCGCCAGACCGCGCGGTCTCTAACCCGCCAGTTGGAGACAGACCGCCCGGTCTCCAACTTCAACACTCCCCCTCTGGAAAGCTGGAGCATATATATCAATCATGCCCAGCTTGTCAGAGGCAAACATGCAGAAACGAGGCGGTCTTATTCAGTTCTACTGGCTTGGTGAAGATGTCGGCTAGCTCTTTATCAGATGTGACAAACGGAGTGCAAATCTGTTCTTCCAAAATCTCTTCACGAATGAAATGGCAGTCAACTCCCCTCAATGTGCTTTGTTCTTTCATGGAATACCGGATTTTTGGAGATGTATATGGCGGCCTTGTTATCACAGAACATAGGTAGAGGATGGTTGTACACCTCTCCTAAATAAAGGCTGAGGGTAGCATGAGAGCCCGCAACCATTTCAACTCACAAGTGGTTGACGCCATACTGCGATACTCAGCTTCTGCACTGGACCTTGTTGGAGACAACAGACTGCTTGGTTTTTACTCTTCCAGTTGGCTAAGTGTACCAGATTTCCCCCAACAAAGGTGCAAAAACCTGAGGTAGACTTGCGATCCCCTTTGTCATCAGCATAACTTGCATCTGAGTAGGCTTCAATCCTCAGATGAAGGACCATTCTTCTGAAACAGTAATCCTTTCCCAGGCGTACACTGCTTTGACATATTCCAAGATCCGCAAGGCGGAAGTGGAAGTACCCATATGACAATCCCTGGGCTGTGTTGTGCTTGCATGAATTGACTCACTGTGTGTTTGCTTGCCCACATCATAAGAAATGTCGGGTCTGGTCACTGTGAGATATATGAGCTTACCAACCAGACGCCTGTACCGCGAACTATCTGAAAGAAGAGGCGAATCATCTGTCCAGGTTTTGTCCTCCCCAATAGCCATGGGACATCGGGCAGGTTTAGCTCCAGTCAATCCTGCCTCTTTTAAAAGATCAAGGGCATACTTACGCTGAGAGAGAACTAAGGAGTCGGGCTTCCGAGAGAGTTCGATCCCCTAAAAGAAAGTACTTTGGAGAGCCCATATCTTTAGTGATCAGATTTTTTTGTTGGCGAAGATGTAGAAAGAGCTTTGTCAGGGCTACCCCAATTTCTATGGAGAAGGCTGGTCATACCGCTAGTGAGTAAAAAGCAAACAATAGCAATCTCGACGTATATAGCAAGAACAACCAGCCCAGAAGGAGTTTTGCGAATAAAGAGAGAGTGATCAGCAGAGCTTCGCACAAAACCAACAGCCGCCACAATACCGCTGAACTTGTCAAACCAAGCTCGAGGACTCTGCTTGAGGCCATAAATTGCCTTCTGCAGCCGGCATACTCGTGTCTCCCCAAGACTGAGCAACATACCCAGGAGGTTGCTCCATGTAAACGGCCTCGTGAAGATCACCATAAAGGAAGGCATTCTCGACGTCCAGCTGAGAAATTGGCCAATCCCGATTGACGGCCACAGAGAGAAGAACCCGGATTGTGCTGAGACGAGCCACAGGGGAGTTTAAGGTCTTCAAAGTAATCAACCCCATAGGTCTGAGTAAAGCCCTAGAAAATTTTAGCCACAAGGCGAGCCTTATACCGATCCACAGTGCCGTCTGGGCTAAATTTGCAGGAGACCACAAAGACCCAGTCAACGACAGCCAACAAGTTTTTGGCATCAGTGCCAAAGGCATCGAGGAGGAACAAGCGTTGAGTCTTTGGCGTTGAAGGACTCTACCCCGCAAATATTCAGTGAGGGTCAAAAAGCCATTTCCTCATCCATGGCCATCTTCCAGTGAGGAATAGCAAGGGCCTCCAAAATTGATAGGAGCGGGGTGTGGCAGTGGCAGAGATAGCCAGTGCACCTTTTCAGGCCCTGCGAGAAGGAGTAAGACGATCATAGGAAATTGTGCCAACCGCAGCAAGGGGGTGTAAGGTGCACCTCTCATTCGCACCCCTTTGCGAAAGCTATAGGTCTCATACCCTAGATCCAGGTCAGCCGGGCCCGCGGCATCTTCTCCTCCGGAGCATCCGTGGTAGAGAAAGCTGGCCCGGGAGAAGAGAGCGACGGCAGCGGAGATTCTTGGAGGGAGAGGGTGAACTTGTGGAGAAGGGAGAGAGAGAGGTGGCTCCAAGGAGAGATTCAATAGTTATTCATCTTCTATCAATAACTGAGGGGGTGGAGACGGTGTAGAACCCTGGCTATTTGGAGAAGGAGGAGACTGTATGTAAATGAGGGAACGAAGGGAATCAAGACCTCCATTAATAGGAAAGTTTAAAATCAGAAGCTGGGAATATAGAAGAGGAGAAGAGGCATCCGAGAAGTAGGAGGTATTCTCTAGTGAAGAAGGTGACGTCAGCAGAAGACTCAAGTCTTCCTTACGAAGGACGGGCTTTTCAAAGCAACAGTAGCCTTTCTGAGTGGATCTGGAATACCCCTAAAGAAAGACACATTTGGTGGAGCGAGGGGAGAGCTTATCACGGGTGGCAGAAGGGGCATGCACAAAGGCAGTGCATCCAAAGATTTGGAGAGGGAGATGAAACGGCTCCTTGCCCGGATACAAAATGGAGAACGGGGTTTGGCCATGGAGAACCGTGGAGGGAATGCGTTTGAATTAAGGTAGCAGGATTCTCTCCAAGGAGAACAGCATAGCCCCAATAGGAGCGAGGAACATGCATCTGGGTCATCAAGGTGCATTGAGCGACATCGAGCAGGTGGCGGTTTTTGTCTCGTTCGGCTACACCATTTTGTTGTGAAGAATAGACACAACTAGTTTGATGAAGAATCCCATTTTGCATGCAGAATGTAGAGAAGTCACGACTTATTTGAAAGATGGGATATTCTGCGTGCATTGATCAAACGCCCTCAACAGTCTGAAAAGAAAACTTTGAAAAAGGAAAATAAAATCAATTGCAGTTTTGAATGCACCAGCAGTAGCTCTTCAGATAGAAGGAGTACTGTACCATACAGAGAATAATCCTTCGGAGCGATCTCTAGTTAACAAGTGATACACCCACGTACAGCGATGAGAGTGCTCAAGTTTCAATTTCATATGAGCTTGCTGACAAAGATGTTACTAAGGAAGTGTCTACCTTGCCGAGGGGGCAGTTATGGTAACTTGTTGAAGTAGTTGCAATAGATGTTATGGACCCCAGGATTTGTCGTTAATAATGAGTGGGAGATCTTAGAAAAGATTGATCATGTTGACGGACGGGTAGAGCTACGACACAGTTAATGCTGTTGTTGAGGGAAGGAGACTCACCCAGAGCGGTCCATGCTTGCCAAGATGTCGAAGCTGAGGTGGAAGTACTTGTAAGAGAAAACAACGGGGAGGAGATGACCAAGGCGGAGATGTCACTTGGAGAAGCTGGAGGTGGAGGAGAAGGTGAAAAAGAGGAGTCTATCACTGCTGTCTAGGATTCCAGTATAAGCCGCCACTCCTCAGTCCCAGAATATGAAATAGTTGATTCCGTAAAATGGAGAGTCGGATCCTGAAAGGGAGAGACAATGAAGAAATTAACTATCCAGTATCTACTTAGCTGAATGATGACGGAATTTCCCACCTCTGTAATTGCTTGTCATAGCTAAGAGGGCTCCTTGATCAGTAACAGATAGATAAGATTGCACGGGATGTACTGTGGATGCACATATAGAGTATCCGCCAAAGAATTGAAGAGACGGGGATCTTTCTGACATGAAATTACTATCCCTGTGCCATGAACTGATGATGAAGAGCCGTCAACTCGCTGAAAGTAACTGGGGCAAGCGAGCATCAACTTTTTCATAAGAGCCTCTCCAGCTATAGATTATACTACACTTCAACTTAAACGGGAGATTCAGAAGACCGGTCAAAATGATGTCATAGCAAAACCAGTGCACTACCTCTGAAAATCATGCACATGGTTGCCCTGAGTAACAACGTGTGCACGACCAGAAGACGTAACAACCGAGGCGAAGAGCACATCAATATTGTTGAAGGGAGGAAGAATGGAAATGTTTGCAGCGGTCAAATCTTGGATGATCATATGTTGTAAGTCAAAAATCATGTCACAGCTGGTGCACGAAGGGCCACTTGGTTACCAAGGTTGCAGAGCACAAGCCGCGCGACTAAACCAGGAGAACTCGCGGCGACTAAGCACTCTAGTTATAGAAGCGGCTAAGTCAGCGAAGAGGCGGAGAGCCGTCAATGTTAAGAGTAATCCGCGTGGATACCATGCTATCTGGACCTCCGGGAATATAATCAGGAAAGAGCCCTGAACACGGCGGCTAGATGCCAGATCAAGGCCAGCGGGTATGATGAGCCTACTCTTCGCGCGGACTGAAGATGGAGTTGGTGTTGAAGTTGAAGTTGAAACTATTGTTGTAGGTGTACCGCGACCATGATGCGGGTAATGATAAAATTGCATTCAATCCGCACCTCTCAAGGCATGTATCAAGCAGTTGCGAGAATGCGGTCAAGGGCAAAAAGGTTGCTGGTGAGGAAGATGGTCGCGTGAGACTAAGGAAAAAAGACACAGAGATGAACTGGAAATAAGGCTAGATTATGTACAGTGGATCCCAACCAAGATCCGGGTAAGAAAGGTTCATCATTCTAACTGTCTGGAATTAGATCAAAGAGAACCGCGAGGTCAGATAGAGCCAAGTTATACAGTTCTATGGAATGTACTAACCGCAGCGAAAAATAAGAAGTCGGAGCGGCAGGTAAAGAGAAAATTTAGAAAAGAGCAAGCTGGCTGGAACTCTACCATTTGATGCCCCAGAACAGGTCGCTGCAGATATCATTCTAAGCCCTACAACTACTTTGAGAGGCTAACAAGTTTTTTAATGTTAATGATTATATGAAACTGCATCCAGAAGTAGCAAGTGCCTAGGGCTACATCTCTTAATGTCATTGGGGCTGCTGACATGATAATGACCAAGACTCAAGATGCGGAGAGATCCTAACAGCCGCGGGAAATTATATTTACACAATCTGGAGAGGCAAAGCCAAAGAGGAGAAGCGGAAGACAAGCCGAGAAGAAGAAGAAGATCAATGAACTTTGAACAGTTTAAGTCTTTTGATACCATTTTAAAACTGTCTGTTTATATTCTGATACAGGAAGCTCTGTGTATATATATATCTGCTGCATATTTTAAATTTTTCATGCCAGATATATGTTTTATTACTTTGATTTTAATGTGAGTCTGTAATTAGTGACCTTACCCAAATAAGGGGAGATTGTTGGATCCCTAGTTGGATTTGGGCTAGGTTCACTAAAGGTAGCATGCCCTGGCCCAACATGTATAGCCAGGGTAATGTATGAGTTCTAGAGTTTAGGCCATGTTCTTAGAGTCAACACTACATGGACCAGCCATCAACATACTGCAGAAGACTCAAGACTTAGAGAATTTTCAAAGACTCAGAAAATGAGTTCGATGTTCGTCGAACTCAGGTCGATGAAAGTTGTACTCAACTCGACGAAATCAGAGACAATTCTCTGAGCTGAGCTCGACGAACTTGAATCTCAGGTCGACGAATTCCAGAGTATACTTCAACACCAAGTCCAGAATTCTTCACACTTAACTCCAGTCAACGAACTTAGTTCTCAGGTCGACGAACTTAGTTCTCAGGTCGATGATCTCTGGGTATTCTACTTCAACATCTTATTCCAGAAAGATCTAAGTATTTGAAGTCCAGCTTCACACTCCAATTGACGAAGTTAGAATATCAGCTCGACGAATTTGGATCTTAGTTCGACGATTTCTGGATCATCTACTTCAACACTATAAGACCAGAAACAACTAAGTATTCCAAGTCCAGAACCACACTCCAGTCGACGAACTCACCTTCTCAGCTCGACGAACTTAGACCACAGTCTTGGCAAGATTTATCAAGTAGTAGTTAGAAGTTCTCAGCTCGACGAAACTAGTTCTCAGGTCGACGAACCCAGTTCTGAGGTCGACGATTTATGGACACATTACTTCTACATTCTTAAGTCCAAGAAACATGGAATTCTGTTATCCAGTCGACGAAGTTATATTCTCAGCTCGACGAACTTGATGCATAGAATTGACGGGTCTAGAGAAAGCAGTTATCTGTTCTTAGGTCGACGATCTTGGATCTCAGCTCGACGAACAAAGGTTATCTGGTCGATGAACTTGACTTCTCTGTTCGACGAACTCTGGACACAGAAAGACGAATTCTGCTCAACGAACTCTATAAAGTTCCAGACTTAGAAATTTCCCTCCCTCTGTCTTTTTTCTATTGCAATAATTCTTGAGTAATCAATGCAAAAACATTCGCTGAATATTACAGTTAGAAGCAGGCATTGATTATGGTCTTCATCAGGATTATTGCTTGCCGTTTTTCTATGGGACAGTTGGGGAAATCAATCAATGCAAATATTCTCCAGGCCGTCAGAATTCAATGCAGAGAGGAATTCAAATTTCAAAAGGAAATTCATATAGAAAATATAAAAGGAATTTTTCTTTCTCTTCCTCAAGGGCTCTCCAGCAGTAGTCAGAAATATACAGTGAACAAGGAATTTCTTCATCTCTCTCGACAACACACAGAGAATATACAGACTACTGAGCTCCCAGGGAAACAACACTGTCAAGAGACAAAAAGCCCTAGCCCTAGACCAGAGAAAACAACAGCAAGCTGAAGAAGAAGAAGAACAACAATTCAGATCAAAAGTCTTCTTCTGTCTTCATTCAGGATTCTTCAAAAGACAACAAACTTTCAATCTGTCAAGAAGTTCCTGGAGTTCATCTGGTCAAAGTAAAAGCTTGAAGACCTATCACCCTACAACAAAGCTTCAACTTCCTGAACCATTCAATATCTCAGGGGGAGCTCTTTGCTAAAATCAAGATCCACAAAAGTCTTCTCAGTTGTATCTGAGAAAGAGAAGACAAAATCACTCTCTCACCCCCACTGTATAAAGGATTCTTAACTCCCTTCAAAAGTTATTCCTGGTTGCAAGTCACCTGATCAAAAGACTTGAGGTTTGGTTTTTAAGCACCTGATCAAAAGCTCATTGGTGGCGGTCACCTGATCAAAAACCTGAGTGGATTCCTACCAGGGTGGTAGAAGAGTGGATGTACCTAAGTTTAGGGGAACCACTATAAAATTCTTGTGTTGTCTGGGTTGCTCTTTTTATTTTTTTCTTACTATGGCTGTGATAACTAGGTTGCTGCGTTTATGTTTTTAATTTAATTCCTGCAGTACGAGAACTAGATTGAATTAGTTAGAAAAATTTTATAAACCCTAAATACTCTATTCATCCCCCTCTAGAGTATTTCAGATCTAACCCTTACTTTCACAATCATTTGGAATATCCCACACACTCCAGGTTGAATGGAGGAGTGAGATCTCACACCCAAAGAGGAATAGTTAAGATCACTCTTGAAGACTTGAGGAATGAGTTTAGATTAATAGACTATGAGAATGTACTTGATATAGTAGAGAATTATCACAAGGATAGAGATTGGACATAGGCTAATATACGTCTTCATGAAACTTCAACTAAAATACTAATCCATTCCACAACGATTCTCAATCCTGATGCGTACATGGTGAAGGAAATGCAATTCTCCAACTATGAACTAAATGATAAATTCTTGAGGTCACTCAACAAAGAGCGGGACATCAAGATTTATGTCATAAGGGAGATGAGCAACTTAGCCAATATTCTGCCACAAAATTATTTTGGCAAGTTACTGGCACATGAGCTTTAGTTTAACTCTAGAAAGGCTGAAGAAGAATCTGCTAAGTCATTCAGTGGAGGGAAGTCAGTGGCCTTCAAAGTTGAAACCTTTAGAATGAGTAGAGAGAAGACTCCTTCTCCCCCAAGAAGTGTTGTTGAGTTAGAAAGCTCTGCACCTAGATCATTAAAAGCTGAGCTATTTGATGGATAACTAACCTTATTCTCCAAGTAGTTCAAAAAGATGCTGAGTATAAGAAGACAGTGGAAGAATAAGGCACCTACAGGCTCCAGCTCAAGGAAGCCCCAAGCTAACCATGACAAATCCAAAAAGGATCCCACTGGGAAAAGGTATGTGTCTAAACAGAAAAGACAAGTTAGAACCGATGTGGTTTTCTTTATTATTGCAATAGGCCAGGGCATGTTATAGCTGACTGTACTATTAAAAGAAAAGAGAGTAAGATGTCTGATGATAAGAAACATCATAAGGAGAAAAAGGTTGTCATGAGCTTCTTGACTAATAAGCAATCAAGCGTATTTGACAATGATTCTGAGACTTCAAAATCTGAAGAAGAAAATGCTTACATTAGACTATTCTCTATAGAAGAGGATAAAGATCACCCAGAAGTCATGGTGGGCATAAGGGTACCACTATCCTCTAGTGATAGTGACTTTGAAAATGAAGAAGACTGCAACCTCATGGCCATGACTGAAGAAAATCAGGATAAATCTGATCCTGATGAGGTAATCATTTCTAACATATCTTCTTCAGAATCTAATTATGAAACTGGCCCAGATTCTGAGGCATCCACTTCATCTAATGAGGAGGATGGATCAAAAACTAAAGAGGATGTCAATCAATTGATTGATAGATATGGTGTTTTCTTGAAAGCTCTGAAGAAGAGCAAAGAGCTTGTCAAGAGGCAAGCTGAAGACATTGCTTCTCTACAGCAGGCTAAATCCATGCAATATGAATCAGCTTCCCAGCTAGCTCAGATGAGTAGAGAAATAATTCAGCTAAAATCTATCACTATTATCCAAGTGAGCATCATAAGCCAGAATATCAAGATCATTAAGGATCTAGAAGAAATGCTCCTCAAATAGATGAAGCTTGTTGAGAAATTCTCCAAGCCCAAGACTATGTTGTAACTTATTGATACCTTCTACTTTCAAAACAATAGGAGAGGATTGAGGTTCAAGTGAAAAGCTTGAACAGCTTAGTTCTAAGGGGAAAGGCATGACTCCAGTTGTGCCTCAAACCACCTTTCAGAAAGTAGTGTTTCCTTCTAAGAGGTATGGACATAATAGTATATCTGGTCACTAAAAGAATGGAAGTTTCTGAAGTAAGGGAAATAATGCATCTTATATTGGGAGGAGAAAGAGCATGGGTTTGAGTACTCTGAAAGCTCCCATAAAGAAATTCAAATAGCCCGATATGGACCATTTGTGTTTGGTGCTACAGCTCCTACACTCAAGGGTAAAGTAGTAGCCTCTTCCCAAAACCCTCCAACAAAGAAGCTGGCAAATGGCAAGACTGTAATCAACTCTCACTTGACCATTTGTGATGCCATCAACACCATGCCAGTTGCAAAGCAAACTCATGTTGTTGTCAAACAGATTCAGTCAAGAGAACCTGCTTACCATTAAACATTCATCCAGATTCTAGCTGAGAGAAACATGAATAATGTTGTTGTCTTCTATGCTGAACAAAAATATTATGATGCTCCATCCACTTATAAGAATGTTCAAAAGAGAAGGTACAACACCCATGAATGCTGGTGATGTGGCAAAGTTGGGCACTTTTTTCATAGATTGCTTGTTTAATCCAACAACACCCCATGCTGTAAAATCAAAACCAGCAAAATCTATTCTTATTGGACTGAGTGCACCTAAGGCTAACAAGAACCAAGGATCCAAATTTCTTTGGATATGTCCAACCAATCTGATGTCTATCTAGTACTTAGACAGTGAATATTTCAAGCATATGATTGGAATAAGGAGCCATTTTAAAGATTTCGCTCCTGTAAATATTGAACCTAAAGTTATATTTGGTGGGTCAAATAGATGAGTGATAAAAGGCAATGCTATGATCAACAATGACATAGTTACCATCCCAAAAGTGGCTTATGTAGAAGGATTACAACACAATCTGATCAGCATAAGCCAACTCTGTGATCTAGGTTATGTCATTGTTTTCTACAAGGATAAGTGTCTAATTAAAAGGTCAACTGACCAAGAGATCATTCTCACTGGCACTAGTAGTGTGAATATTTATTGTATTTATTTTATTTATACATATTATAATTCTCCAGTTTGCCTTATAACAAATGAGAAAGACTCTTACTGTGTGTAATGACACAAGATGTTTGCTCACTTGAACTATAAGTCTATCAACAAGCTCTTCAGTGAAGGGCTGGTTAGCAATGGACCTAACTTGAAGTGCACCAAAGAGGGCATTTGTTATATATTTTAAAAAGGCAAGAAAATAAAGGCCTCCTTCAAAAGCATTGGGTCCAAGAATTCTAAGAGGAGTCTCTACTTTCTTTATATGGACTTATTTGGTCATATGCCAATTTATAGTCTAGGTAGGAAAGTCTATACTTTTGTGATATTTGATGATTACTCCAGATTTGTTTGGGTATTTTTTTAAGAGAAAGTTTGATACTTTGGATAGCTTTATGACCTTTGTTAAGAAAATTTAGAATGAAAAGGGTTGTACTGTGGTCAAAGTCAGAAGTGACCATGTCACACAATTTCAGTCTGAAAGCATGACAAACTTCTGCAAAGAGCAAGGAATCTTTCTAGAATTCTCCTCTCCAAGAACACCCCAGTAAAATGGTATTGCTGAGAGGAAAAATAGAACTCTCATTGAGGTTGGAAGAATCATGCTGAGTGATACTTCTTTACCAGAATATTTCTGAATTGGGGTAGTAAACACAACATATCATGTCCAAAATAGGGCCTCTATCAACAAATATCACAAGAAGACTCCCTATGAGCTAATGAAGGATAGAAAATCAAATTTAGCCTATTTTCATAATTTTTGGAAGCAAGTGCTATATGCTTAACAATGAGAAGTCTTTCTTGACCAAATTTGCTGAAAATTCCTAGAAGGGTATTTTTGTTGGATATAGTAGCCATAGTAAAGCCTATAAGATCTTCAACTTTAAAAATCAGGTTGTGGAAGAGTCTATTAATGTTATATTTGATAAAACTTTCATGATTCACAATGATCTATCAAGTTCTTCTAGTGCCGCAGGTGCAAAATTGAGAATAAAAAGTTGAGTATAGAAGACACACTTTCATCCGAATAAGAAAAGGATGATGGTGTGCTTATCCTAGAAGAAGGACAAGCTAAAATGTATATAGAGGAAGAACCCAAACCCATTGGAGCTGAAATTCAAGGAGTTGGAGATAGTCTACCAGTAGTTGTTAGATATTTAAGAGACCACCCTAGAGAATTGATAATTGAGGATGCAAGCCAAGGTGTGACCACAAGGATAAGAAATCTCAATATAGCTATGTACTCCAGTTTCCTGTCTCATATAGAGCCCAAGAAGTTTGAAGAAGCCAACATAGACCTATTCTGCATAGTTGTTATACAAGAAGAATTGAACCAGTTCAAAAGGTGTAATGTCTGGAAGCTGGTTCCCAGACATCAAGGATGTAACATCATAGGGATTAAATGGATATATAGAAACAAGCTAGATGAAATTAGTGTTATAATTAAGAATAAAGTTAGTGTTGGTACATTGGTCAAATGTACCTGATTTGAAGAAGCCTCACCCAACTCAATGATATACATCATAATGTATTTGATGAATGTTGAGTTTACTTGTGCAGGTTAAGTAATCACTGGACTGAAGCAAAAAGTTTCTAAGTCCATGTGTCGACAGCCAGAGGGAAAGTGTCGACACTTAAGAAGACTTGTGTCGACACCCAGACAAGCAGTGTCGACACTTGGAGTCATTGTGTCGACACCTGGGATGCAGAATCGACACCAGACAGTAAGTGTCGACACTTGGAGCTGTGTCGACACTCAGTGAAGAAAAGTGCAGACAGAAAGTGTCGACACAAGGAGCTGTGTCGACACCCAGTGAAGCTGTGTCTACACCAGAAAGTGTCGACACTTGGAGCTGTGTCGACACTCAGCAAAAGTCTGCAGAGACTAAGTTAAAGTGTCGACACTCAGAACAATGTGTCGACACTCAACAAAAGAGTCAGCACTTGAAGTAAGTGTCGACACTCAGCACAATGTGTCGACACACAACCAGAAGAGTCAACACATGAAGTAAGTGTCGACACCCAGCACAATGTGTCGACACTTAGCTAAAGACTCTACACTTGAAGAAAGTGTCGACACAAGGAGCTGTGTCGACACTTAGCAAAGATCAGAAAGATCAACAAAATTATTCTAAGTACAAGTGTCGACACTAAGGGAATGTGTCAACACTCAGCTGAAGTCTCAACAAAAAGAAGGTGTGTTGACACAAGGAGCTGTGTCGACACTCAGCAAGTATCAACATAGAAGACTATGTGTCGACACCAAGAAGTAGTGTCGACACTTGACAAATTCAACACAAGAAGTTGTGTCGACACAAAGGTGATGTGTCGACACTTAGAAGAATTCAGTACAGATAGAAGATCAAGTACTTGTGTGGACACTCAATTTTAGTGTCGACACCTGAAGAAGAATCTGTGTCGAGACATACAAGGAGTTGTGTCGACACCTTGTAGACTTGTGTCGACACTTACACAACATGTGTCGACACTTGGTCTATAAGTGTCGACACTTAAAGACAGAAAGTCTCGACACTTTCAGACAGTTAGAGATTTTCAAGAAATGACTGGATGACTTGACAGCTGCCGTTCCAGCCGGTCTACAGCACCTGTCAGAGATATCAGAAGTCAGTTATGGACCGGACCAGCCGGTTACCATGAAGAAGGCCTATAAATAGGCTCATACAGTTTACAGAAACTGAGTTGTTGAGGTTGATCACATTATTGAAGAACAAGTTATTAAAGTGGTACACAGAGTATCAACACAAGAAGATCTTGCAGTCCAAGTGCAGATCTAAGAAGTTGGAGAGAGAGGGCTCCATCCAAGAAATCAGCCTCTGGAACTAGGCTGAGAAGAAGGATTCAGATTCATTCTGGATCTTAAGTGGCAGAGGTCAAGGAACAACTGCAGGAGGATTCAGTCTTATTCAGTTCTACTCAAGAAGCTTTGAAGAAAGCTAAGTCAGATTGAATCCAGCTGAGTTCTTCCAAGAACTCATCAAGAAACTCTCAACTCCCCTCTTTTATTTCTGAGTTGTTGAGTTAATATTTGTAATACATTTTTAACTTGTAGGATCCTTTGGATCTGAGTGAATTGTAAGCCTATAATTATAAAGGCTGAGGGTAGGGCTTGAGAGCCTGAGTGTAGGAGATTGAGATCTCTGAGTGTAGGCCTTGTTGGCTGAGTGTAGGCCTTGGTTGGCTGAGTGTAGGCCTTAGTTGGCTAAGTGTAGGCCTTGATTGGCTGAGTGTAGGCTTTGGGATAAAGCTGAGTTGTAAGGCTTTGGGCCTGAGGTGAAGGAACCAATTTGGGTTCTGAGACAGTGAAGGAGTTTGGCCGAATCTAGTACACTGCTATATAGGCGAAGGGGGAAGTGGATGTACCCATATCTTGGGGAACCACTATAAACCACTGTGTATGCTGTGTTGTGCTGTGATTGTTGCTGTGCATGCTGTGTGTTTGCTGTGATAAAATAGTTAGTATTCTGTGATATAACTGATTGCTGCCATTTAAGTTTAAAAAGGATTAGGTCACCTATTCACCCCCCTCTAGGTGTTTAGGTACCATATCTTTCAGTTAGACTGGTATTTAAAGGGTACAAGCAAGAAGAAGGTATTGACTTTGATCAAACCTTTACACTAGTAGCTAGACTTGAAGTTATAAGACTATTCATTGCATATGCTGCTTATAAAGGACTTAAGGTCTACCAAATGGATGTGAAGTCAGCTTTACTGAATGGTGACCTAAAAGAAGAGGTCTATGTTGAGCAGCCATCAGATGCAGATTTTTTTGGTTGCAAAGAGGATAGAAAGAGCACTTACGATACTTGCCAATTTCTATGGAGAAGGCTGGTATACCGGAGTAGTAAAAAGCAAACAAGTGTAGCAATCTCAACTATAGAATCTAAATACATCTCAGGAGGGAGTTGTTGTGCACAGCTCCTGTGGATCCAACATCAACTTCAGGATTATAATCTTCAACTAAGTAAAACCCCTATGTCATGTGACTCTTCTAGTGCTATTTAAATCCCTAAACAAATCTTGTATCATACAACAAGACTAAACATATTGAAATAAGATATCACTTCATAAGAGAGCATGTTGAGAAAGAAGATATTAGCCTTAAGTTTGTCTCCACAGACAGACAAGTGACTGACATCTTCACTAAGCCTCTTGATGAAGCCAGGTTTAATTTCTTCAAGTTTGAATTAGGAATGCTAAATATGAAGTAACTAGAAAATTTTAATGACTATAAGCTATTATTGTCATTAAATATAGAATTTTCTATATGTGCTTTTAGATGCTAACCATTTTGCAGGAGAACATAAAGAAGAAAACGGTCAACTGACTTAGCGTCGAAAAAAGTTTTTGGCATCGAGTGAGAAATACTGGCATCGAGTGAGACGTCTAAGCGTTGAGTGGAATCCTTTGGCGTTGAATGGACTCTACCCAAATATTCTGATGGGTCAAAAAGCATCAAATTTATTAGATTAAATCACAACCATCCAACAAAATTATAAGCCACGCCAAGGTACGCACCTTTTCACCTTCTCGAATAGAGTAGGCTATAAATAGAAATTGTGCCTAAAAAAAACCTCTACCATTCCACTGCCCTTTCGAAATTCTATGTCTCATACCCTAGATTTCTCGCACCATCTTCTCCTACTCGCTCAATCTCTTTGATTCAATGGCTCCCAATGGTGTTGAATTCTTGTTTGAGGGATATGAACTTGTGTAAAATGGATTTAGAGATGCTCCAAAAGAGATTCAATATGTTATTCATCTTCTATCAATAACTGAGCTGGAATTTCAACTGTCAGAACCCTGTGCTATTTGGAAAAGAGAGGTACTAGAACTGTATGTAAATGCCAAAGTGGACTCATCCTCCACCAAAATCAAGACCTCCATTAATAGAGAAATGTTTAAAATCACAGCAGGGAATATATGAAAGGCACTAAAGCTCCACAAGCTCAGCTCTAGTGAAGATGAAGATGAGTTGTTTCAAGAAGATGTCAAGTCTTCCTTCAAATGATGTGGGCTTTTCAAACATACTAGTGGATCTATACTAAAGAAAGACATGAATTTGAAGGGTAAGTTCTTGGTAGATAATATTGGAAAAGCTTTGATATGCAAGACTGGATCTCATGGAAAAATTTCAAGAAAGATGTTTGAATTAATGGATAGAGTGATTCTCTCCAAGAAAACCATTGGGGCAAGGTGGTGTTTTATAAGGTCATTGAGTGCATCCATGAACCCAATATAGGAAGGATTTTGTCTCTGTTCCTCTTCAACACTATTCTAGGAATTCTAAAAATGAGGCTAGGTGCAAAAATCCATCATATGAGAAAGATGGACATCAACTTATTTGAAAGATGGGATATGGTGTTGATCAAACGCCCTCAACAGTCTGAAAAGAAAATGAAAAAGGAAAATAAAATCAATTGCAGATGAATGCACCAGCAGTAGCTCTTCAGATAGTAGGAGTACTGTACCTCATAATCCTTAGCTTTCTAGTTCAAGTGATTCTGAGAGTAAGGATGAGAGTGCTCAAGTTTCAATTTCATATGAGCTTGCTGCCAAAGATGTTACTAAGGGAGTGTCTCTTGCCGATTTTAAAGGGGGCAGTTATGGAACTTGTTGAAGTTGTTGCAATAAATGTTATGGACAGGATTTGTGTTAATAATGAGTGGGAGATCTTAGAAAAGATTGATCATGTTGAGGGGGAGATCAACACAGTTAATGCTGTTGTTGAGGGGGAGACTCACCCAGAGCTCCATGCTTAAGATGTCGAAGCTGAGGTGGAAGTACTTGTAAGAGAAAACAAAGGAGATGATGTCATGTCACTTGCTAAGGAGAATGAAAAAGAGGAGTCTATCACTGCTGCTAACATTCCAGATCACTCCTCTGAATATGAAATAGTTGATTCTAAAATGGGGAGAGTCATAAGGGAGAGACATGAAGAAATTAACTATCCAGTATCTACTTAGCTGAATGATGAATTTCCCACCTCTTTTTTGTCATAGCTAAGAGGGCTCCTTGATCAGTAAAGAAGAAAGATTGAGATGTATGTGGATGATTAAGTCAAAGAATTGAAGAAGGATCTTTCTACTGAAATTACATCCATCTGATTTGAAGTCAACTCGCTGAAAGAAAACACCATCAACTTTTTCATAAGAGCCTCTCCAGCTATAGATTATACTACACTTCAACTTAAACAGATTCAGAAGAGGCAAAATGATGTCATACAAAACCAGTGCACTACCTCTGAAAACATGCACATGGTTCATAATGTGACCAAAACTAACATAGAAGAGCACATCAATATTGTTGAAAGGAGAATGGATGTTTGCACCCAAATCTTGGATGATCATATGTTGTAAGTCAAAAATCATGTCACAGCTGGTGCCAATCACTTGGTTACCAAGTTAACCTCCTCCAAGAACTCCCTAAGCACTCTAGTTATAGAATAAGTCATAAAGGCGGAGAGGTCAATGTTAAGAGTAAGTGGATACCATGCTATCTGGACCTCCAATATAATCAGGAAAGACCTGGGCCTAGATGCCATCCAGTATGATGAGCCTACTCTTCCTGAAGATGGAGTTGGTGTTGAAGTTGAAGTTGAAACTATTGTTGTAGGTGTAGCTCATGATGATGATAAAATTGCATTCAATCCCACCTCTCAACATGTATCAAAGCCCAAGGGCAAAAAGGTTGCTGGTGAGGAAGATGGTGTGAGACTAAGGAAAAAAGACACAGAGATGAACTGGAAATAAGGCTAGATTATGTACAGTGGATCCCAACCTCCAGGTTCATCATTCTAACTGTCTGGAATTAGATCAAAGAGAAGAGGTCAGATAGAGCCAAGTTATACAGTTCTATGGAATGTACTAAGCATGAAAAATAAGAAGAGGTAAAGAGAAAATTTAGAAAAGACAAGCTGGCTGGAACTCTACCATTTGATGCCCCAGAACCCTGCAGATATCATTCTAAGCCCTACAACTACTTTGAGAGGCAAAGACAGAAAAAAGGAGGCTATAAAGAAGACTGCAAAAAAATATGGGGGGGGGCATTGTAATTAGGGAACCTGAATCTTAGCAATGTTATAAAATTATAGGTTCCTAAGGGTTGTTGAATGTAGAATGTTTATTGTAGTCATCCTCAAACTTTTTTTTATTAATACTATCTTATATGTTCTATCTTACTTGTCTAAGTGTTTGGACATTTTGAGTTGAACTTTATTATCTATTTTGAAACAGTGTATATCATTGACTAGGATTCTGACTTTTTAAATAAGGGGAGATTGTTGGGAATATTGACCACAATGTTCTAGATTTGAAGAAGCCCCATTAGTCAATAATATACACAAATATGTATTTGATATTTCTCTAAGTTAACATGTGCAGGTAATCAATATTTGATTGACTAATAGCTTGGGAGTAAGTCAACACACTCTAGAAGTGAAGAATATTTGCTAAGTACAAATTCATCAAGTCATCTCATATTACTCGACGCTCAAGGCCTCTATGCGTTGACTCAATGCTATTCACTCAATGCCTCATAAGAGAAGCAGAAAATCTATTTAAGTTCAAATGTGCTTAGTCATCTCACATCACTTGACGCACAAGATTCATATGCGCTGACAGAATGTTACTTTTCAATGCCTCAGTAAAAGAGCAAAAATTCAGACCAAGTACAAATGTATCGAGTGAAGTCTTTTACTCAACGCCTTAGTAAAAGAGTTGAGATTCAGACCAAGTACTAATGCGTCGAGTGAAGACCATTCACTCAACTCCTCAATAATGAAGCAGAAAAATTGTCAAAGTACAAATACGTCGGGACAAAAGACTTGACTCAATGCCAAAGTTGTTTACGCCGAGTTAACTGCAGTCACTCGACGTCTCTTTAGAAATACTTCACTCAATGCCTAAGTAGAATGTGTTAAGTTAAGTGTTGTCTCTCAACGCCTTATCAAAGTTCAAGTATTTGACTAAGTTATGTTACTTCCAGCACTCAGCGCCTCTATAGAAGATCTGAAATTTATTTTAATTCAATTAGCATCTAGTCTATTCTGTTGATGTCATTATAATTCAAATCAACGCAGATTATGCACTAAAAGACGGAAATCGCCGCATTTCTCTGACACACAATCTTGGGATGATTCAACCATTAAAGCCGTCCATGCTGCATACATAAACATGATTATAGCCATTGTAGATGTAAAGATATAAATGCTAAGTGCGTTGGACTTTGACTAAATTTTTTTGGGAAAACTTTCTAAACCCTTAATGCACAAAAAGTCGCCGCCGACAGAGTTAGTATTATTTTTCATTATCTTTAAGCTTGGCAGTCTACACAACAAACTTTCTAAAGCTTGAAGGATAAGAAGATCTCTATAAGTATTCAACACAACACATCCTGTCTCTGATCTGAAGATCATTTACTATTATTATGGTGAAGAGAAGTTGTCTGGTGATACAACTAATGAAGAAGGCTCTAGAGCTTTTTTTACTCGAGTCATTGTAAATCAAATACTCTTTAAATCTCTATTGTAAGATCTCTCTGAGATTTGAGTATAGGCCTAAGTTATATAGACTGGGAGTAGGACTTTTTCCAAAGTCTGAGGTAGGATTCTTGTAGAGAATCTAAGGTAGGCATGTGTTATTAAGACTGAGGTAGGGCTTGCTTGTGAGCCTGCGGTAGGAGACTTGTTGCTATCTCTGAGATAGGACTGAGATAAGTCTGAGATATAGGAGTGGTAGCCACTCTTAGGTGTATTATCCAAGCAGGGATTCGAGCTGTAAGATCTATTGATCTGAGTTTTGGAGGAGTTGATCCAATCTAGCTCTCTACTAGATAGATGGAGGGGGAAGTGGATGTATCCTAGATAGGAGAACCACTATAAACTGCTTGCGTGTTTTTTGTGTTCTTGAAAGCTACTAACCTAACAACAACCCACCGAGTATATTTTTTAAAAGGCTTAAAAGATCTAAAAGAAATCTATTCACCCACCTCTAGGTGTTTAGTTACCCTTAAAAGACTTTTAGCATTCTTGCATTATAAAGGCTGAGGAAATACTTGCTTATTAGCTTGATTAGGAGACTTGTTGCTGTCTCTGAGGTAGGACTGAGATAAGTCTGAGTTGTAGCCACTTTGAGGTGTAAGATCCAATGAGGGATCTGAGATGTAAGATCTATTGATCTAAGTTTTGGGGGAGTTGGTTGAATCTAGCTCTTTACTAGATAGGTGAAAGTGGAAAGTGGATGTACACTAGATAAGGGAACCACTATAAACTACTTGTGTGTTTTTTGTGTTCTTGAAAGCTACTAACCTAACAACAACACAACAAGTACATTTTAAATAGGCTTAAGAGATCTAAATGAAATATATTCACCCCCTCTAGGTGTTTATCTACCCTTAAAAATACTTTCAGGGGCCTCGAGGTTCGAGTGGACTAAGGAGTGTTTTCATTGCTTTCGAGCAGCTTAAGCATCAGTTAACGTCAACTCCTTTACTCCAATGCCCTCAAGTAGAATAAGTGTTGTTTATTTATTTAGGAGTTGGTATAGAAGCTATCAGTTTAGATATCATCAAAGAGGAGAAAAATAAGCAATTTCTAGTATATTATGTTAGCCATATCTTGAAATATGTTGAGACAATATATCCAGTTCTAGAGAAGTTATCTTTAGCCCTAGTTATAACATCCCCTATCCATCACATAACATATAACAGAAGGTCCGGCTGGGGCCCAATGTCATATACTATGAACAGTCGAAGGAGTTACTAGTTGAAATCCTGAACTATGTACACGCATCCTAATACAGAGTGCATTCTAGCGGAAGTAACTTAAAGGTTATAAATAGAACCCAACACCAACATGAATGTCCACTACCATAATTAGGAATGTAAAATAAATACACAAACAAGGTCTTGGCCTTAAGGCCTTACATCGTTCAACTTAAATTAGAATGTCTTGCATACATCGACACGTAGGCCGACCACACATGAACAATAAAATAAGTAGATAAGACGCTTTGGCCTTCATGGGACAGCTTAGCAATCCTGGGCTCCAGCCGTTATATCCCGCTTGACTCAGCTACACCTGCACGAAACATTCCACCACACAGTGGCAAACAATAACAACGGTCAACATTAACTGATTGTTGAATCCAAAATTGACATCTATGGAGTTCGGGGTCCCAAAAGGGGGGGGGACCTCACATCTACTACACTCGGGGGAACGCCACTGAAAGAATTGGTTTCAAGATGTTCTAAACACCTAGAGGGGGGGGGGGGGGTGAATAGGTTCAATTCTTTTTCTAACTAAGGTAGATAATTCTATCTAGATCAGCAATATATTCAGCAGTAAGTATAACACAGCATTCACATACACAAAATTCATAGATTGCACACCAGTTTTATAGTGGTTCCCCAAATGACGGGTACATCCACTTTCCCCCTTCGCCTATCTAGCAGTGTACTAGATTCGGCCTAACTTCCTTCCTTCTTCTCAGATCCGCAGATCTTACAGCTCAGAACCAAGAATGGTTCCTACTATAACACCCCCATCCGTCGTATGACATATAACAGAAGGTCCAGCTGGAACTCGACGCCATATACCACGGACAGACGGAAGGGTTACGTATTAATAATCAAACCATCCAATTAAGACTACTCGTACTAACACAGAGCATTCTAGCGGAAGCTTTTAAAAGTAGAAAGAACCCAAACTGAATAATCAATTTACATGAATGACCACAATCGCTACCACTGGAATGAAATAATAATATAATGAAAGATACATGACCTTATGGCCTTACAATAGTTCACTTATCAAATAGTGTCGTACATACATCGGCTCGCAGGCCGGTCACACATGACAAAATAAAACAACTATACGCTAAGTCCTTCGAGGGCCAGCACGACAACATGGGCTCCAGCCCGCTATTTTGCACTCGGCTCCGCAACACCTGCAAGCAACATTCCACCGCACGGTGGCAAACAACCAACGGTCAGCTAAAGCCAACCAAATTATACCGTCCCTTTCTCGGGACGGCGGTGCTCCTTCCATGCATATCATTAGCCCAACTAAACCATTATGTATAAACATACTTCACCACAGGTGTAGGCTCGCACGGCCAAACACCCTGTGCACTCAGGGCACATTAACGGTGAATCCTGACACTTCAGCATCTTCACCACCACCCCCAGGATGGCAACAACATGAGCATTTTAGCCTTCTTGACCATTGTCTAAGGCTCCCCACTATGCCAACGGCCAGTCCCCTTTTTGGGTCTCTCGCTCTGAACCACATAACCCAGGTCCAATTCCACTTGCCCGTTGCTCACCCGCGTAGTTCACATTAAGACGTACGTACGAGCCAAGCTTCTCTCGGATCCTAATATTCCAATCAATCACATAACCTCGTTATGTTCAAGGCCGATTCCCAGACCGCCAAGTTAGCAGAACAATGATTCCGCTCAGTTTTCTGGGTGCGCCTTGGAGCTAACCTCCAAGGATCCCTGCTGCAATCTACCGCATAGAAACCCGAAAACCCAAAGCACGGAGTCTTATCTGGCAAACCATAATAAATGCAACATCGCCGATCCAGACCAACATGTCCGGGTAGGCTTCACACACAATGCCTATGCCCGTACTTCGATTCCGTACTCTATATGAAACACAAGGGGGACTATTCACGTCAACCCCAAGGAACACCACACACTCGCCACACACTTGCCACACACTCGCGGGAGCGGGTTTTACCGATGCAAAAAGGAAGAGCTTCACATGCTCAAGTAGAGAATCATTACCCTTGTAGTACACTTTGGCGCCATGGAAAACTATCCGGATAGAAGTCTTCGCAATGGGATTCCCTCCACGGATCCGCTCTCGGTCCTCTGATCGGTGCTCCGGTGCTTCGCCGACAACCGGAAAACTCCTCCTTCTTCCTCCTCTTTCTAACTCCTTGAGAGAGAGAGACTAAGGGAGAAAATGAGGAATTGATCCTCTATTTCCGATCTTAACAGAGCAGGGTTTCCCCAGGGCCATCAGATTTTAAATAAAGAAATCGAACGGCTCTGATCCGCTCAAAAGTCAACAGACCTGGGCCGAACACAGCTTGGCACACGACCATGTCCCAGGCCGTGTGCCTCGATCCAGGCACGATCATCGAACATAGAGACTCACACGGGCTCAGACATGCCCGTGTCTCACTCGACACGCCCGTGTCGGGTCCTCAACATGCCCGTGTCCAGGGGTGTGTCACATATAACCGCCACGCCAACCGACACGACCCTGCTGAACAAGGGTACTGACACGGGTAGGCACACGCCCGTGTCAAATGACACGCCCGTGTCATCCAGCCGTCTTTCTTGCCGTGTCCTTCTCGGGATGAAAATGGACAAAACACCAACCAGACACGGCCGTGGACACGCCCGTGTCCTAGGCCGTGTACCCCTATACAGGCACCAAAATCCCTTTTTACACGACCAACTCAAATACAATTTTTGGGGCGTTACAAATCTCCCCCACTTAAGGAATTTCGTCCCAAAATTAAGTAAAGGTATACAAAATTACAAGTTACCTGAATGGAATGACTCGGGGTATTCTTCTGACATAGTTTGCTCTCGCTCCCAAGAAAGCTCCTCACGTCTGCAATTATCCCAACGGACTTTAACCATTCGGATAACCTTGTTATGGAGTCGCTTGACTTCAACGTCTTCTATACGTATAGGCTTGACCTTGGTCGTCAACTCGTAATAAACTGGCACTTGATCAACCACAACTATCTGCGAAGGCTCTTGCACCGCCTTACACAACACTGATACATGGAACACATCGTGTATCCCACTCAACTCCACCGACAGCTTCAATCTATACGCTGCTTTGCCAATACGCTCCAAGATCTCAAATGGTCCAAGGTATCTCGGGCTCAGCTTCTTCAAGCGTCGAACCCACGAGACACCATTGAATGGTTTGATTTTCAAGTACACCCAGTCGCCAACACTGAACTCCACGTTCCTATGTTTGGCGTTACAGTACTTTGACTGTCTGTCCTGAGCGATCTTCAACCGTTCCTGAATTGTTCGTATCACTGAAGTGGCATCTTCCACCACTTGACGTTTGTAAAGCTTCAACTCACCCGTATCCAACCAAGACAACGACGTGCGACACTTTCTCCCGTACAAGGCCTCGAAAGGCGCCATTCCAATACTCGCCTGAAAGCTGTTGTTATACGCAAACTCCACCATGTACATGTGATCTTCCCACCGCTTTCCAAAATCTAGGACGCACATGCGAAGCATGTAACGTCCCGAATCGCTCTAGGCCCCTAGTGTGTGTGTTTTTGAGTCAGGAGGGTTGACTCGAGTCCTGAGAAGTGCAGGGAATGGGACTGCACTTGTGGAGAAGTGGAGAAATCAGTGTAAACAGACACGGGTAGTGACACGGGTAGTGACACGGCCGTGTCCCTACCCGTGTGCGTCGAGCTGAGCTCGACGAGCCGTGTCGAGATCGTCGAGCTGTGTCGACACTAAGTGACACGGGTAGTGACACGGCCGTGTCCCTACCCGTGTGCGTCTAGTTGAGCTCGACGAGCCGTGTCGAGATCGTCGAGCTGTGTCGACACTAAGTGACACGGGTAGTGACACGGCCGTGTCCCTACCCGTGTGCGTCGAGTTGAGCTCGACGAGAAGTGTCGAGATGCAACCCAAGAAGTACACGACCAATGACATGGCCATGCACACGGCCGTGTCATGTGGACACGGGTCTGGACACGGGCGTGTCCCAACCCGTGTCAAGTATTGAACCGACATGGAAACTGTCATTGCCGCTTCGCCAGGCAGGACACGGGTAAGGACACGGCCGTGTCCCTACCCGTGTCACATTTTATATATATAGGGGAGAGAAAACCCTAGCCGTTTTCATTCTCTTTTATTCCCCTATTTCCAGTGAGAACTCCTGTGAGAGGGAAAACTGCAGGAGCAAATCCTACCGAAGGAGATCCGCCATCGCCGTGAAAGAGAAGATGCCGCCAAGGAGAACTACGAGATCCATGGCTAGAAATGGTGGTACCGCTGGAGCCAATGTGAGTTTCCTACCCTCTCCCTTGGTGCTAGATCTATAGTTATTTTCCTAGGAGAGACATCGACTCAAGAGAGTCTTGATGGTGAGGAGGAGTTTTCTAGGAAAGGTCATGCTAAGACTTGTGTCTTAGGTTTTAGATCTCTTCAACCACGCCCTTCTTCAATGTGATGATAAGGGATGGTTTCGTGAAGGGTTTTGGCCTCTTGAGGGTGAATAAGGGAGGAGGTTTTCTGGAATGATTTGGGATGATCACATTGAGGAGGAAGATGAACCGATGCCGTTCATTCCGCCTTAAGATGCGTGCAGAATCTGTATTCTGCGCGCAGCGAACTTCATGGCCATTTTTAAGTATGCTATGGCCAGATCTGGGCTTTCGGCTTAACACGAAAGTTGAAGCCCTTGAAAATACCTTTCCAACGAGTAGTTGAACAACTTCTGGCGAAGTCTGTAGCCACGGGAAAGTCTAAACGAAAATGGGGTTCTATAAATCTTGTATGCAGAAATTGTGTTCTGTACGCAGCGGACTTCAGGTCCGATTTCAAATAGGATAATGTAAAATCTGGGTTGAGCTCTGAATATGAAAGATGTAGTCCATGGAAATACCTTTCCATCGAGGGGTTACACGACTTCACCAGATTCCTGTAGCCTCAGGAATATCCGGTCGAAGTTGCTATCCAGATTCAACCTGCGCCTAAATTCTGGGCTTAATGAAAGATGAATTTTGATTCGGTGGAATTATTAATGCACGATACTTGCCTTGGATGAACCCTTATGATTAATCAGTTGTTGCATTATTGAAGTTGCTTATTAATCAGATTTCATATTATCAAATTGTGAAACAATCTTATTTAAACGAATCGAATTGGTAGGAGTTGAAGGATTGATAATTGTGCACTTCATGTTTATTTTATGACATTATCAAATGAAAAGTGTGATAGATCTTTATATGCGCATCATGTTTATATTACATTGTCATCATTTGGAAAGTCATATAGATGAATAGATTACGATCATGGACATATTTGATTAATGAAATGAGTCTAGTAGTCCAATACTTAGAGAGTCGTCTCCCTACGGATAGTATTGTGATGGGATGTAAGTGCGGTGTTGACCGTCACTTGTTTTGGTTGTGTTGAGATAAGGTGTGGATGGATGGTTGGGCTGTGTCCTCGTGTTTACTTCCGAGGCCCCTTCCATGATATGTTGATGTGGTATTTGCATGTGGTGTGAGTCGACACGCGGTGTCGTAATCCTGGATTAAGGATAGTGTGGCAGGTCTACGGGCTCGCCAGTCGTCACACCGACGGGAGTTGGCAGTTAGACTTGGTCGGTTTGCGCTGTGTCCTCGGTGTTCACGTCCCGAGGCCCCTCCGGCCATGTGAACGGTTGGGCTGTATCCTCGTGCTTTCTTCCGAGGCCCCTTCCGGGTCACGCAAGGCCAGTTCGGGCTGTGTTCTTGGTGCACATCTACCCAAGACCCCGCTGGGCCATAGTACGCATGGGCTCCACTGTTGTGTTCTTAGCGTTGAGGCGTACGGGGGCCTAGGTGAAGTAGTGTGATACCCGCCTAGTAGTAGAAGTGCCCGTTCTACTGTCACCGCCTGGCCACGGCGGCTGATGCCTGAGAGGTTAGCTACCTGCTCGAAAAGTGGGAACTATAGTCTGTGTCGACATAGCAATTGCATGGGTGTGCATGGGTGAGTCATTGCATAGCATTCATAGCATTTCATATCATTGCACAACAAGATCCTCATCGTATAAGTTTGTATGGGCACTCTTATACGATGAGTTACTTTAATGTAACCCGATCCTTAACTTATAAGTTTGTATGGGCATTCTTATAAGTTAAGTTACTTTCCTGCTGTTACTTATACTTGCTAGTTTAGTGTAGCTCTTACATAAATGCTGATTATGATGTTGTTACTCTTACACTACTGCCACCTGCTGTACTTCCTTTACTTGCATACTTGTTATATACTATACTCCTGTTCCTTTTCTCCGCCCGGTGCCGAGGAGTCGCCGGGGGAGCGGATGTGAAACCACTTAGTCGTTTCGACTAACGATTGCTACGTCTTCCTTTTTAGGAGGTCACGCCGCAGGTAGAGCAGCCGCAGACTACGCAACAGGACAGCCAGGCCAGGACGACAGGGCCTGATGTGACGGTGCCGTCGATACCGTCCGTTACAGATGTTAGTGTTTGATTACTCTGATGTAGCCCGTTTGGGCAATGTTTAGCTGTACTCTGATATATGGTAGAAGCATGTTTTAGCTTCTCATTATTGATGTATTTGGACATTATAACTTAGTGTGGATTTGACTTCTGGATGTTTATTTATTTGGTTGGGTTGGCATGATTTATTGATATTGTTGTAGCCGGCGGGATAGGCGTCTTGTGGTACAGGTTAGCCCGTGTGCTAATGCTACCGCAAGGCGGCTGTTCCGGGCATAAGACTCCCCCTTCGTGCCGTGTTTTGGGATCCGGGAGGGGGGGGGGGGTCTTACAAATGGTATCAGATTGCCACGATCCTCAACTAAGAAGTCATTCAACAATGGTGCCACCCACGTTTGGTTAGTCAGTTTGGGGACAAACTGACTTAGCGAAAGCAGTTGTGTGCCCATATGTAATTCACATTAAGTTTGTCCAACTTAGACCTTAAGTTTAGCCAACCTGACCACAAATTTGTCTTGTTTGTGTAGGTTCCACTACATGTTGAGCCGATGGGGGGTACTCCTACCCCTCCCATACCCACTCAGTTCGAACAATCTGAGTTGGGGCAGACGCTCACCGCCATTCTTAATGCTTTTAAGGCACAGCAGACTCCGGTGCAACAACAGGCCCCGAACTCCAACTAGCTGAGCACCTTCCAGGCTCTCTCCCCTCCCGTCTACCTTGGGACGGAGTCAGCCGTACGTACAGAGGAATGGCTAGACACGATACAGGAGTTGTTGGCTGGTATCCGTTGCCCAGCCAACATGGCAGTGACATTGGCAGTGTCCGTCTTGGACTTACATGCGAAGAGGTGGTGGAAGTCCCTCATGGGCTCTACCTTCCAAGGCAGGATCTACACTGAGATAAGTTGGAGTGAATTCTCGGGTATTTTCTTGGAGAACTTTATCCCTACATCGGCCCGAGATGAGCTTGAGCAGAGGTTCCTTCTACTAAAGCAGGGATCAAAGTCGGTTACAGAATACCAGCGGGAATTCCAGCATCTCGCGAGGTTTGCGGACTCTTATGAGTTGGATGACAGAGGTTATGCCAAGCGCTTCTATAAAGGGCTGCGAGATCCCCTAAGGCAGTCCCTTTTGTTTATAGCGGATGGTAGCTTGGCGGAGATCATTGATATGGCAAAAAGATTGGAGGCGGACCACCTGGGATGTAGTAAGAGGCCTGCGGAGGACGTGATGGAAGCCGGCCCAAGTAATAGAAGGAGACGGGACTTCAGAGGAGGAAGAGGTTATCAAAGAGGTGGAGGACGTGTCCACCGAAACTATAGGGTGGAGCATCCAGTTCCGCAGCCGCCTGCGTTACCTCCACCCCCACAGCCTCAGCGATTTCAACAACCTAAAGGGCGTCGTGGTCTGGTGTGCTTCGAATGCAACCAGCCGGGCCACATCCGGCGTTTTTGCCCGCAGCTATATGGGAACGCCCCTCCTGCTCTCCCTCCTGCTCTCCCTCCTGCTCTCCCTCCAGCAGCTCCACGAGGGCGGGGATATATGCGCGGTCGAGGACGAGGACCGCCAAGAGGAAACCCCGGACCGGTCCGGGATCAGGTGTACGCGCTTGACATGGCGCAGGAACGGAACCCACAAGATGTGATTGCAGGTATGATTTAATTAATTTACATATTTGCATGATCTAACTTGAATTGATTAGAACTTACTAGCCACTAGCAATAAGTTTTGGTTGTTGGTACTTAGGCACCGTGATTATTGGCGGGAAGACAGCCTATGCGCTGTTCGATACCGGTGCCTCACACTCCTTTGTGTCCGAGGATTTCATAAAAGACATGGGGGATGTACAGTACTTCACTGGCATAGCCCGACGTGTACGCCTTCCGGACGGCTCAGAGATGATCGCGACCGCCAAGTGCGAGTTGGAGTTATTTATTGATGGGAAGGCCTTTGATACGCCGGCCACGGTTCTGAGAATGCCGGAGTTTGACATCATTTTGGGCATGGCATGGCTGGACTGGCACTTCGCGAGGATCGACTGCGCGGAGAAGCTGATCTATTTGAGGCATGGAGACTCTGACGTCATCTTCCAAGGTATTGGCTTCGCGCCACGTATGATATTATCTTCTATTCAGGCTGTAAAGGCTCATATGAAGGGGGATGAGGTCTTCATGATCTGGTTCGAGTTGAAGGAAGCAGCGTTGGAATTAAAGGATGTACGGGTAGTGCGGGATTTTCCTGAGGTATTTCCTGAGAAGCTACCAGGATTACCTCCGCATAGAGAGGTTGACTTCCAGATCAATCTAGTACCAGGTGCCAAGCCTGTATCCAAGGCTCCGTACAGAATGGCTCCGAAAGAACTCGCGGAGTTTAGAGTTCAATTGCAAGAACTGGTGGATTCAGGGTTCGTTCGCCCCAGTTCATCACCATGGGGAGCCCCTGTGCTGTTCGTAAAGAAGAAGGATGGAACCCTGCGATTGTGCATAGATTATCGGGAACTCAATCGGTTGACGGTACGGAACACTTACCCACTACCTCGGATCAATGAGTTGTTCGATCAACTAGTGGGAGCACATTGGTTTTCTAAATTGGATTTGCGCTCCGGATACTATCAGTTGAGGATACAAGAAGGGGACATCCAGAAAACGGCCTTCAGTTCGAGATATGGTTTGTATGAGTTCACAGTAATGCCGTTTGGGCTCACAAATGCCCCTTCGGCCTTCATGAGTTTGATGAACAAGGTGTTTGAACCATATTTGGACATCTTCGTCATTGTTTTCATCGACGACATCTTGGTCTACTCAAAGACGGAGGAGGAGCATGTCGAGCACCTGACCTTGGTTTTGAAGAAATTGAAGGAGCATGCCTTGTATGCCAAGTTTAGCAAGTGTGAATTCTGGCTTAAGGAGGTAGCCTTCTTGGGGCATGTGATCAGTGGAGCAGGATTAGCCGTGGATCCAGCGAAGGTGCGAGCCGTGAAGGAGTGGTCGCCCTTGAAGTCGGCGGCCGATGTACGAAGCTTTCTTGGACTTGCTGGGTACTACCGCAAGTTCGTGAAAGGATTCTCCAAGATCGCTCTTCCCCTTACATCCTTGACGAAGAAGGGTGTGCCATTTGAGTGGACACCTCAATGTGAAGCGGCATTTCAAGAATTGAAAGATAGGCTTACCTCCGCCCCCATCCTTGCACTTCCGTCGGGGAAGAAAGGATTCCAAGTTTACACGGACGCATCATATCAAGGGATGGGAGCGGTGCTGATGCAGCACGGGCATGTGATCGCTTATGCTTCAAGGCAGTTAAAGAAACATGAAATCAATTACCCGGTTCATGATTTGGAGTTGGGAGCAGTGGTGTTCGCTCTGAAAGTCTGGAGGCATTATTTATATGGCGTGCACTGTGAGATCTTTTCCGATCATAAAAACTTGAAGTATGTTCACACTCAGAAGGAGTTGAACCTGAGACAACGGCGGTGGTTGGAATTTCTATGCGACTATGAGTTCACCATGAACTACCACCCCGGGAAAGCGAACTCGGTAGCCGATGCCTTGAGTAGAAAAGTGCCAGGCTCTAGCCCAGAGTCTCGGCTGATGAGCATGGAGCTGGCTCGGATGATCGAGGAGATGGAAATTACTCTAGTATTCAAGGCTCCCTCGGCAGGGCATGCGGAGTATTTGGCCAACATGAGCATAATTTGTGATATCCGAGACCGGATTCGGGTGGAGCAAGGAATGGATGCGGCCTTGGCCCCGACAATCAAGGCAATTGAAGATGGGACCACCGATGAGTACACACTAAAAGACGGTCTCATTTATTTTCGTGGCCGACTCTATATTCCCAAGGGCGGCAAAATTCGGGAGGATATCTTGAGAGAGGCGCATTCCTCTCAATATTCAGTGCATCCGGGTATTGCTAAGATGTACGCCGGACTGCGGAAGACCATGTGTTGGCCGGGAATGAAAAAGGATGTTCGCTACTATGTTACACATTGCGAAGCTTGTCAAAGAGTGAAGGCTGAATGCAGGAGTCCCGGTTGTTTGTTGCAGTCATTGCCCATCCCCGAATGGAAGTTCGAGGATATCTCCATGGACTTTGTTCATGGGTTACCTCGTTCCCGCTCCGGGAATGATTCAGTGTGGGTTATTGTGGATCGACTAACAAAGGTGGCCCAGTTCATTCCAATGAAGAAGGAAGCACACGTGGATGTTTTGGTACGCCTTTTTGTGGAGCAATTTGTACGGTATCATGGCGTGCCCAAGACAATTGTTTCAGATCGGGATGGTCGGTTTACATCCAATGAGTGGAAGGCGGTACAGGCGTATTTGGGCTCACACCTAACCTTTAGTACCGCATTTCATCCACAGACGGACGGGCAGTCTGAAAGGACCATCAGGACACTGGAAGATTTATTGAGGTTATGCGTGCTGGACAGAGGGGAGCCATGGGAAAGGCTCTTGCCCCTGGTGGAATTCTCCTACAACAATAGTCATCAAGCAAGCATCGGTATGGCGCCCCATGAAGCCCTTTATGGAATATGGTGCAGGACTCCCTTGTCTTGGGTGCAAGGTGAAGATCCGAAGGCATTGGGGAACGAATACATAGATGATACTGATGCGGCGGTCAGATTGATACGGGATCGCATGTTGGAGGCTCAAAGTCGACAGGCGAAATATTACAATAAAAAGCACCGGATGGTGGAGTTCCAAGTGGGCGAAAAAGTGTTCCTTAAGATTCGGCCGATGCATGGAGTGTCACGGGTGCGGGGAGTGAAAAAGCTCAGCCCAAGGTATATTGGGCCTTATACTATATTGGAAAGGATTGGCCCGTTGGCCTATCGGTTGAAGTTACCACCAGAACTAAAAAATCTCCACGACGTGTTCCATGTGTCGTCGCTTCGAAAAGCACTGTTGCGCCCAGACAAATATATTCCCACTACTGATGGTGCGGTGGCGTCAGATAGGTCTGTGCGACTAGAGCCGGTGCGGATTGTTGACAGCGAGACAAGAACATTACGCCGCAAAAGTGTTCCCTTAGTGAAGGTGCTATGGTTGAATCATGGGAAGGAGGAGTACACATGAGAGCCAATGGATTTAATGCAGCAACGCTACCCGGAGTTGTTTGCTCAAGGTAATCTTATTTAAAAGCATATGTTAAATTTCCTGTTATGCTCTTCTCCCCACAGCCTAAGCCTGATTTCGGGGACGAAATCTTTTATTTTGTTTATAGGATTTGTAACGTCCCGAATCGCTCTAGGCCCCTAGTGTGTGTGTTTTTGAGTCAGGAGGGTTGACTCGAGTCCTGAGAAGTGCAGGGAATGGGACTGCACTTGTGGAGAAGTGGAGAAATCAGTGTAAACAGACACGGGTAGTGACACGGGTAGTGACACGGCCGTGTCCCTACCCGTGTGCGTCGAGCTGAGCTCGACGAGCCGTGTCGAGATCGTCGAGCTGTGTCGACACTAAGTGACACGGGTAGTGACACGGCCGTGTCCCTACCCGTGTGCGTCTAGTTGAGCTCGACGAGCCGTGTCGAGATCGTTGAGCTGTGTCGACACTAAGTGACACGGGTAGTGACACGGCCGTGTCCCTACCCGTGTGCGTCGAGTTGAGCTCGACGAGAAGTGTCGAGATGCAACCCGAGAAGTACACGGCCAATGACATGGCCATGCACACGGCCGTGTCATGTGGACACGGGTCTGGACACGGGCGTGTCCCAACCCGTGTCAAGTATTGAACCGACATGGAAACTGTCGTTGCCGCTTCGCCAGGCAGGACACGGGTAAGGACACGGCCGTGTCCCTACCCGTGTCACATTTTATATATATAGGGGAGAGAAAACCCTAGCCGTTTTCATTCTCTTTTATTCCCCTATTTCCAGTGAGAACTCCTGTGGGAGGGAAAACTGCAGGAGCAAATCCTACCGAAGGAGATCCGCCATCGCCGTGAAAGAGAAGATGCCGCCAAGGAGAACTACGAGATCCATGGCTAGAAATGGTGGTACCGCTGGAGCCAATGTGAGTTTCCTACCCTCTCTCTTGGTTCTAGATCTATAGTTATTTTCCTAGGAGAGACATCGACTCAAGAGAGTCTTGATGGTGAGGAGGAGTTTTCTAGGAAAGGTCATGCTAAGACTTGTGTCTTAGGTTTTAGATCTCTTCAACCACGCCCTTCTTCAATGTGATGATAAGGGATGGTTTCGTGAAGGGTTTTGGCCTCTTGAGGGTGAATAAGGGAGGAGGTTTTCTGGAATGATTTGGGATGATCACATTGAGGAGGAAGATGAACCGATGCCGTTCATTCCGCCTTAAGATGCGTGCAGAATCTGTATTCTGCGCGCAGCGAACTTCATGGCCATTTTTAAGTATGCTATGGCTAGATCTGGGCTTTCGGCTTAACACGAAAGTTGAAGCCCTTGAAAATACCTTTCCAACGAGTAGTTGCACGACTTCTGGCGAAGTCTGTAGCCACAGGAAAGTCTAAACGAAAATGGGGTTCTATAAATCTTGTATGCAGAAACTGTGTTCTGTACGCAGCGGACTTCAGGTCCGATTTCAAAGAGGATAATGTCAAATCTGGGTTGAGCTCTGAATATGAAAGATGTAGTCCATGGAAATACCTTTCCATCGAGGGGTTACACGACTTCACCGGATTCCTGTAGCCTCGGAAATCTCCGGTCGAAGTTGCTGTCCAGATTCAACCTGCGCCTAAATTCTGGGCTTAATGAAAGATGAATTTTGATTCGGTGGAATTATTAATGCACGATACTTGCCTTGGATGAACCCTTATGATTAATCAGTTGTTGCATTATTGAAGTTGCTTATTAATCAGATTTCATATTATCAAATTGTGAAACAATCTTATTTAAATGAATCGAATTGGTAGGAGTTGAAGGATTGATAATTGTGCACTTCATGTTTATTTTATGACATTATCAAATGAAAAGTGTGATAGATCTTTATATGCGCATCATGTTTATATTACATTGTCATCATTTGGAAAGTCATATAGATGAATAGATTACGATCATGGACATATTTGATTAATGAAATGAGTCTAGTAGTCCAATACTTAGAGAGTCGTCTCCCTACAGGTAGTATTGTGAAGGGATGTAAGTGCGGTGTTGACCGTCACTTGTTTTGATTGTGTTGAGATAAGGTGTGGATGGATGGTTGGGCTGTGTCCTCGTGTTTACTTCCGAGGCCCCTTCCATGATATGTTGATGTGGTATTTGCATGTGGTGTGAGTCGACACGCGGTGTCGTAATCCTGGGTTAAGGATAGTGTGGCAGGTCTACGGGCTCGCCAGTCGTCACACCGACGGGAGTTGGCAGTTAGACTTGGCCGGTTTGGGCTGTGTCCTCGGTGTTCACGTCCCGAGGCCCCTCCGGCCATGTGAACGGTTGGGCTGTGTCCTCGTGCTTTCTTCCGAGGCCCCTTCCGGGTCACGCAAGGCCAGTTCGGGCTGTGTTCTTGGTGCACATCTACCCAAGACCCCGCTGGGCCATAGTACGCATGGGCTCCGCTGTTGTGTTCTTAGCGTTGAGGCGTACGGGGGCCTAGGTGAAGTAGTGTGATACCCGCCTAGTAGTAGAAGTGCCCGTTTTACTATCACCGCCTGGCCACGGCGGCTGATGCCTGAGAGGTTAGCTACCTGCTCGAAAAGTGGGAACTATAGTCTGTGTCGACATAGCAATTGCATGGGTGTGCATGGGTGAGTCATTGCATAGCATTCATAGCATTTCATATCATTGCACAACAAGATCCTCATCGTATAAGTTTGTATGGGCACTCTTATACGATGAGTTACTTTAATGTAACCCGATCCTTAACTTATAAGTTTGTATGGGCATTCTTATAAGTTAAGTTACTTTCCTGCTGTTACTTATACTTGCTAGTTTATTGTAGTTCTTACATAAATGATGATTATGATGTTGTTACTCTTACACTACTGCCACCTGCTGTACTTCCTTTACTTGCATACTTGTTATATACTATACTCCTGTTCCTTTTCTCCGCCCGGTGCCGAGGAGTCGCCGGGGGAGCGGATGTGAAACCACTTAGTTGTTTCGACTAACGGTTGCTACGTCTTCCTTTTTAGGAGGTCACGCCGCAGGTAGAGCAGCCGCAGACTACGCAGCAGGACAGCCAGGCCAGGACGACAGGGCCTGATGTGACGGTGCCGTCGATACCGTCCGTTACAGATGTTAGTGTTTGATTACTCTGATGTAGCCCGTTTGGGCAATGTTTAGCTGTACTCTGATATATGGTAGAAGCATGTTTTAGCTTCTCATTATTGATGTATTTGGACATTATAACTTAGTGTGGATTTGACTTCTGGATGTTTATTTATTTGGTTGGGTTGGCATGATTTATTGATATTGTTGTAGCCGGCGGGATAGGCGTCTTGTGGTACAGGTTAGCCCGTGTGCTAATGCTACCGCAAGGCGGCTGTTCCGGGCATAAGACTCCCCCTTCGTGCCGTGTTTTGGGATCCGGGAGGGGGGGTCTCACAAAGCATGTCCTCCAACGTCCGATTGACCCTCTCGGTTTGGCCATCCGTCTGTGGATGAAAGGCTGTGCTGAACTTTAGCTTAGTGCCCAATAAACTATGCACCAAACTCCAGTCATTCGACGTGAAGCGTCCATCTCGATCACTAACAATACTGCGGGGCACACCATGCAACAGTACAATATTCTCCACATAGAGTTTGGCCAACCTTTCCACCAGGTCTTCCTTCCTGATCGAGATGAAGTGCGACACCTTTGTCAACCTATCTACGACCACCCAGATGACGTCGTTTACCCTCTACGACTTCGGCAAACCATGCACAAAATCCATAGATATGTTGTCAAATTTCCATTCCGGGATAGGCAAGGACTTTAGGAAACCTCCGGGCTTCTGGCAATCCGCCTTCACCAAGGCACAAGTTTGGCACCTGGCCACATAAAGTGCTACATCCTTCTTCAATCCTGGCCTCCAAAATAATTTCTTCATGTCTCTATACATCTTCGTGCTTCCCGGGTAGATTGAGTACTTGGTATGATGAGTCTCGTACTTCAACTCCTCCCGAAGATTATCCGCACTAGGAACGCATAGGCGACCATCCTTCCTTAGCAACCCATCCTCAACAGCAAACTGGGAATTTGACCCATCCAATGATTCATCCAAGATCTACTTCATGCTGTTATCCTGAATCAACGTCTGCCGAACTCTATCAGCTAGGTCACACTGCACCTCGGTCCAAAACAATTTCGCCTCAATACTAGACTGCTTGTCGACGCAAGATATCTCCAAAGCCTCCAAATCACGGACCAATCACTCATCATGTACCGATAACCAGTTGTCCTGTGCAGGAACCTTACGACTCAACGCATCCGCCACTACATCACCTCTCCCTGGAACATAATGTATCTTGAAGGTGTAGTCCCCTAGGAAAACCATCCACCTCCGCTACCTCATGTTCAGATCCTTTTGATCTGAAAGATATGGTACCTAAACACCTAGAGGGGGGGGGGGTGAATAGGTGACCTAATCCTTTTCTAACTTTGTTGGCAGCCAAACAGTTATATCACAGATTTCTAAGTAGTCTATTACAGCAATCAGCAAAAATCAAACATACACATCACATTCACAGCACAGCACAACATGATTTATAGTGGTTCCCCAATCTTTGGGTACATCCACTTTCCCCCTTCGCCTATCTAGCAGTGTACTAGATTCGGCCAAACTTCTCCACTGTCTCAGAACCCAAATAGGTTCCTACACCTCAGGCTCAAAGCCTTACACCTCAGCTTTCTCCAAAGCCTACACTCAGCCACAAAGGCCTACACTCAGCCACCCAGGCCTACACTCAGCCAATCAAGGCCTACACTCAGAGTTCTTCAACTCCTACACTCAGGCTATCAAGCCCTACCCTCAGCCTTTATAAATTTAGGCTTACAATGCACTCAGATCCAAAGATCCTACAAGATAAAATAGTATTGCAACAAATAACTCAACAACTCAGAAAATAAGAGAGGAGTTGTGAGTTTCTTGCTGAGTTCTTGGAAGAACTCAGATAGATCCAAACTGACTTAGCTTCCTTCAAAGCTTCTTGAGTAGAACTGAATAAGTCTGAATCCTCTGCAGTTGTTCCTTGACCTCTGCTTCTTAAGATCCAGATGCCTCTGAATCCTTCTTCTCAGCCTAGTTCCAAAGACTGAATTCTTGATTGGAGCTCTCTCTCTCCAACTTCTTAGATCTGCAGTTGGACTGCCAGATCTTCTTGTGTTGATACTCTGTGTATCACTTTTCTGATTACTTGAATAATCTGATCAATTACTTCAAATAGCTTCAACAACAGTTTCTGTAAACTGTGGGTGCCTATTTATAGGCATTCTTCATGGTAACCGGCTGGTCCGGTTCATAACAGACTTCTGACTTCCCTGACAGTTGCTGTAGACCGGCTAGATCGGTAGCTGTCATATCAACCAGTCACTTCTTGAAATTTTCTAACTGTCAGATAGTGTCGAGACTTTCTGTTCTTAAGTGTCGACACTTATAGACCAAGTGTCGACACATGCTGTGTAAGTGTCGACACAAGTCTACAAGGTGTCGACACAACTCCTTGTATGTCTCGACACAGATTCTTCTGCATGTGTCGACACTGAAATTGAGTGTCGACACAAGTACTTGTTCTTCATTCTTTAACTGTATTCTTCTAAGTGTCGACACATCTCTTTTGTGTCGACACAACTTCTTGTGTTGAATCTGTCAAGTGTCGACACTGCTTCTTGGTGTCGACACAAGTCTTCAATATAGATTCTTCAGCTGAGTGTCGGCACATTCCCTTAGTGTCGACACTTGTACTTAGAATATTTTTTTTAGATATTTCTGTTCTTTGCTAAGTGTCGACACAGCTCCTTGTGGCGACACTTTCTACAAGTGTTGAGTCTTTAGCTAAGTGTCGACACATTGTGCTGGGTGTCGACACTTACTTCAAGTGTTGATTCTTCTGGTAGTGTGTCGACACTTGTGCTGAGTGTCGACACATTCTTCAAATGCTGACTCTCCTGCATAGTGTCGACACATTGTGTTGAGTGTCGACACTTACTTTAAATGTTGACTCTTCTGCATAGTGTCGAAACATTGTGTTGAGTGTCGACACTTGTACTTGGACTCTGCAGACTTTTGCTGAGTGTCGACACAGCTCCAAGTGTCGACACTTTCTGGTGTAGACACTGCTTCACTGGGTGTCGACACAGCTCCTTGTGTCGACACTTTCTGTCTGCACTTTTCTTCACTGAGTGTCGACACATCTCTAAGTGTCGACACTCTCTGTCTGGTGTCGACTCTTCATCCCAGGTGTCGACACAATGACTCCAAGTGTCGACACTGTTTGTTTGGGTGTCGACACAAGCTTTCTCAAGTGTCGACACTTTCCCTCTGGGTGTCGACACATGGACTTAGAAAGTTTTAGCTTCAGTCCAGTGAATACCTAACCTGCACAAGTGACTCAAATATACATCAAATACATTATGATGTATATCATTGAGATGGGTGAGGCTTCTTCAAATTAGATACATTTGACCAATGTACCCAACATGATCTAACATGTACTTCAAGCTCTTATGATCGGTGTATATATCGACTTTCACACCATATAGATAGTGCATCCACAGCTTTAGAGCAAATATGTAACATCCCATTTCCAACTAGACCCTTAAGAGTGGTTTTGTCCATGACTAGGTCATGACAAAACCCTAGGAAGCCATAAATGGGCCAAGAGATAAAAGGCAAAGGTGAGGATCATCATGGTCTGCAAATAGTAGGATTCTGAACAATAATTTAGGATGACCATGGGGCTACACCTTGACCCCAAGACCCTACCAAAACACCCCCAAACATTTTTGGAGGCCCATTAGAGCCATAAGGACCCATTGGGGTCAATCAAAGAGACTCAGTTGACCCAAGTCAACCCTAACCCTAAATGGGTCAAACTAGCCTATTTAGGGTCAATTGACCTTCCCCTAGCCAAGTGGACCCCACCCATGCCATCCTAACCCTAAAGTGAGGTCAATAGGGTCACCAAGGACACATTGAGTTCAGCCCTAGAGACCAAGTTGACCCAAGTCAACTTAGACCCCTCATTTGGTCAAAGTACCCTTACTAAGGGTAGGTGACCTCCAAAGTGCAAGGTAACCCTACATAACACTTCCTAGACCTCAGGGGAAGCCATGAGGTCACCAAGGACCCCTTGGGGTCAACCCAAATGGTCATGTTGACCCAAGCCAACTCTAACCCCTAATTTGGTCAAAGTGCCCTAACTAAGGGTCAAGTGACCCCCAATGTGCCCAACCAACCTTACCCAGGGCTTCCTAAACCTAAAGTGAGGTCAATGGGTCACTAGGGACCCATTGGAGTCAAACCTAGTGGCTAAGTTGACCCAAGTCAACTCAAGACCCAAAGTGGTCAAAGTGCCCTTACCAAGGGTCAAGTGACCTACAAGGTGCCAAGTTAACCGTACCCAACCCTACATTGACCTTAGGGGAGTCCAATGGGTCACCAAGGACCCATTGGGGTCAACCCAAATGATCAAATTGACCCAAGTCAACTCTAGCCTAAGCTAAGTCAAACCTAGCCCAAATGGGCTAACCCAAGCTCAAGCCATTTTCCCCTTAGGCTAACCTCACTTTTCATAATTATTATGATTAAGTTTGCTGCACATATCCTATGGAGTTGACCAATCAACATGGGGGACTAGGAGAGAGAAAGCTCCATTTGCCCTTTAATGGAGGAGAGAGAAATAGGGAGGAAGAAGCCATTCATGGCTTAGGGAGGCCAAGAGCCATCCTTGATGGCTGAATTCAACTCCCATGGAGAAGGGGGGAGTTTCTAGCAGTTTCTTGGGCACCCCAAGCCAGATTCACCTCCCACCACCTTGGCCGAACCAAGCTTTCAATGGCCATTGATGGTTGGCCTCTCCCCTCCCCCAACTGGTGTTTTAAACACCATCAGTGACATGAGAAGAGCCCTTCCCACCATTTACCTGAGGATTTCGAGCCACTTGACTGAACTGTTGTAGAAATCCGGCCGGCGGCACCACCACCATGGCAACCCGAAGATCGACTCGACTCCAGACCACCAGCAAGGTCCTCCTCCTCTCCTTATCTCATGGGTAAATCGTAGAATTAATTAGGTGCAAGGTTCAGGCTCAATTGAGCCCGATCCAAATCCTGGTTTTCATGGATTTCAGCCGAAAAACGTATTGGTGGAACCGCCGGAATCCGCATCTCCGGCGGCTGTGCCGCCGCCTGGCGACAGCCACCACCTCAACAAAGGTGGTGGTGGCGATGGCCGGTCGGGGAAGGGGCTGGTTGGCCGGCGGCAGCCGCTTGAAGTCGGCCCAGGAAGAACGAGTCCTGGCCATCGGCTCAAGGATGGAGATGAAGGGATTCCGTCCATTTGCGTTAAGATTCGTGCTTATATGATTTTAAACTATAGTTTATACATTTCTGATTTATTAAATTTCTGTCACAGATTTGGTATTTAATGGTTTTATTTTTTAAAAATACCTAGGCTCCTCTACTGAAAAAGTCACCAACATGAAACTTGTAACCCTAGGTGTCTAATTTATTCTAAAATTGATTTGGACCAATTTGTCCCTCTAGTTGGACTAAGGCACCCATTTTGATGGGACCTGTACTTAGGGCTGTCCTGAGATTCAAATGGATGTCCCCCTTCATCCCTTGTCCAAATGGGCTGAAATTTGGACCGGGAATCGGTATTAACTATACCTAGGGCCTGTCCAAAATTGGGAGTTTTTTGGAGAAACGTTGCCTAAAGTTTTTGCTTTTATTTAATAATGCTAGGGTAATTTAATTAAGTGTGACCTCCAAACCCTACCAAATTTTGGTGAGTGGTCGCTGACATCAATACCAAACCCTAGTTTGGCCTTAAGGAGGTGTTTTTGATTAAAAGTGCACCACGGGCTTAGGGTGTCCACCTCCCCTCAACAGAGGCTGAGGTTTTGGACACTGACTTAGTATGACCAATGTCACCCTCTTAAGGAAAATGGGGTGATTTAGGCTTGATTTACCCTATGGTTCAACCTCAAACCCTAAGGAAGGACTTTTGGGGGTTGTGAAGGACATTGGGGCTAATGCCCTTGTATGACCTTGAAACTCAGTAGAATTGAAGGTAGTGTAACCTAAGTTCTCTGGAAGGAATCTTAGAGGACTTGGAGGAAGGTAGACACCTCAAAACCCTAACCCTAGTTTTAGGGTAGAAACACAATTTTGTAAATTCAGTCACTAAACCTTATTTAAAAGTTGTGAAACTTGGGTAGAGTAAGTTTTAGACCATCTAGAACCCCTAGTAATTTTATTAGAATTTTATGGATTATAATTCTAGTACTTTATTTGTTAAATATCAAAAGGCCCCAACATGTTGTTTTAATTAATTTGATTATTTTGTTCATTTGAAACTGATGAATCTTGGTCAGTAGATGATCTAGGCCTACGTGAATATCACTGGATTTTGTTACAATTTTTAATTGAAGATATTTAGTACTCCCTTCACTAGTTTCAAAAGGGGATTTGGTGGTATAAAATTATTTATAGATGATATATCTGTTGAAAAATCATGAGACTTAGGTACTGATGATTTCGGGCCAAAATGTGCTTGTAGGAATTTATTCATAATTTTTAGAGGGTTTATTACAGTACTTTTTTTACAAGTCCATAATATAAAGATTTTTGATAATTAATTTATTCAGAGATTAATACTTGTTGAAAAAAATTATAAAACTTAGCCAATGCTAATTTTAAGCTTGTATCTGCATAGTATAATTAATTTATAATTTTTGGATGGATATTTCTATACTTGATTCATAAACAACCGAAGATAGTAAATATTGCTAAAATAGTTTTAGTGCCCTTTTGATGATAGAAAAATTGTGATACTTTGGATTTACCATATTGAGATAACCTAATATTTATCATAATTTTGTTAGGTATCTTGCATAAGTACTTAGGGTAGTTCGTGTTCAAACTAGTAGTCTTTGGAAGTTTAGGGAAATTAATTAAATGCCAGATAAATTAGGAAAATTATAATTTCCTGGATTTAGTCTATTTGTGTCATGATAAGTCTCCAATAAATAAGGTAGGCCATTTGGATGAGTATTTGGATTATCTCCTGTCCGGTCCGACAAATAGCCTAGGATGGTCTGCATTTGGCAAGATGGGTAAATTGCAATAAGATACGATGGGACATGGTGTAGGAGTTAGTCATTTTGGATAGATGTGGATGAGTTCACCATAGAAGGATAGGAAGAGTGGTGAGAAATTGGTTTGGCTAAAGTTTAGAGGCGCTCGGGTCCTACGAAAGATCGTCTTCCCCGAGGTGAGGTAGAGTCAAATCACCCTAGGTTAGTCTACCGTAACACGAGAAGGTAATGGGTAAGGGAATCAACCAATAATAATAATAAGAACCCTGCGAAAGGGAACACTGGGCGTAATCCCAACATAGTTCCTAGTGCACCTTGAGAGCCCTTCACAGGGAATACCGGGGGTAGTCCTGGGTTAACGTAAACTGTATTAACAAGCTGAAAAAGAGTAACTTAGTAATTAGGGTTGCACATTTCACGAACACAGATAGCACAGTAAGATAGTTGGGAGCTTCAACTTGGATGGTTGAGAGACAAACGTTTTGGTCCGGGGAGCTTCGGCTCAATTGTTTGAGACAGACATTTTGGTCTGGGGAGCTTCGGCTCGGTTTTGAATATGATAAATTTGCATGTGCATGAAAGGAAAGAAAATTAAGGTGGTGGGTCTTCGGTATTGGAGGGTCGATGCACCGACGCCAATACGCTGACTCGGCAAGTGTGGTTAGCACTTCGCCAACAGAAGTCCGGTGCCCCAGCCGGCAAGAGTACGCAGGAGTTCGCTTCGTGCACCAAGCGTTGAAGCGTACGATAGGTCTGACCGGTAGTGCTTTATTGGTTTAGAGGTGGGCGAGGCCCAACCCACCACTTCTGTCTGCCACTACGGAGGTATCCTTGGAGGTTACGGCTCCAGAAAGGGGGAACTAAAGGTCTGTGTGCACAGAGTCGGGTGTGTGTGTTGCACTTGCATGTTCCATCATACCCACTTGCATGTCATAGCATAATCATTTCATTTAACCCTGACACCTAAAGTATAAGTGGAATGGGATGCTTATACATTAGGACCTGCAAAACGACCCCTTGGTCTATAAGCTTGTGTGGGCAAGTTTATAAATTAAGGTCAATTTTGATATATATTTACTGCTGTTTGATAACCGACACCGCAACGTATAAATTGGTATGAGACTTTTTATACGATGGAAGCCTTGCAGAAGACCCCTTGGCTTATGTGTTCTCACATAAGTGAAGGTTACTTTTCATACTTCATCTTATTGTCAAAATCTATTATAGAATTGCTAGAATAGGTCCGCTGCCATCTGTTTTTGATTATTCTCCACCTTCAAGTCCTCCCCTTTCTTCCTCTCCGCTCGATGCCTAGGAGCCATGGGGGAAGGGGCGAGGGATGATAGGGCTTAGTCTTTTAGACTAACGGTTTTCGAACCACATCATTTAGGGGATCGTGGAGCCCAACATAGAGGAGCAGCCCCAGAGACCGGTGCGCTTGGAGATGGGGCAGTCTAGCTCCGGATTTCATACAGCCGAGACCGTGAGTCTCGACCTTGAGTAGATTTTCTGCTTTTGCTTCCGCATGAGTGAATTGTAGTGAGGACATGATGTATTGGGCATAAGCCCGTATTTTAGTACTCTGATATATTATTCTGTGGACACTCCCTTCGTGGAGATTATCTATATGATATGTGATTTACTTTATTTTACTACTTTTTTGTGATCGAATTGACCGGCAGAATCAGCGCTTTGTGGTGATGACCCTTCAGGACGTGAAGGAGTCACCGCAAAACGGCGATTCTGGGCCTAAGACCCCGGTGTTTGAAAAAGAAAACGGGGGGGGGGGGGGGGGGGGTCTTACAAGTGGTATCAGAGCAGACCTCGATCGAAAAGTAGTATTCCACAACCCGGGGCCACCCCCGTGCGAGTTTAGTTTGGGGACAAACTAAGCAGCGGAAGCAGTGGTGTGCCCATATGAGGGATCACATGTAAATTGTCCACTTCTTACTAAGTATTGAGTCGATTACCTACTAATATAGTTCATTTTACAGCCCCTAGCTCAGCCCACCCCACAAGGAGGAGCTCAGCAGACTCCGGACATTGTACCACCTCCCCCAGTCCCCACTCCTTTCCTACAGTCGGAGATGGGACAAACTCTGACAGCCATTTTGGAGGCTTTTAGGGCCCAACAGGTTCCAGCTCCTCAACCGAACCCGGGGGCCAACTGGTTGAGCATCTTCCAAGGACTTTCTCCCCCGTCCTACTTGGGGACAAAGTCGGCAGTTCAGACGGAAGAGTGGCTGGATATTATGTACGAAATGCTGACCGGAATACGGTGCCCCTGGGAGGAGAGGGTGGCTTTGGTGGTATCTTGCCTGGAGTCTCATGCTAAGAGGTGGTGGAAGACATTGCTGGACATGACATTTGTCGATAGGGAGGTTGCGAAAATTACCTGGGAAGAGTTCAGGGCCACGCTGCTGGAGCATTTTGTTCCGCAGTCGGCCAGGGATCAGCTGGAGGAGCGGTTCTTACAACTGAAGCAGGGCACCAGGACGGTGGTGGAGTAACATCGGGAGTTCGACCATTTGGCTCGGTATGCAGGTTCTTACCAGCTGGACGAAGCAGGATACATCAAGAGGTTCTATAAGGGTCTGAAAGAGGAGTTGAGGGAGGCCTTGTTATTTGTATCCGACGGGCCTATCTCCAGGATTTTGGAGATGGCAAAGAGGATTGAGGCTGATTGGCACACCACTCGGGGTCAGAAGCGGCAAGCGGAGGATCAGGGCCGGAGAGCCAGGAATGATTAGCGGCGATGTGCTATACCAGATGGGAGAAGGACAGAGGACCAGCCTTGTCAGGAAGTGAGGCAGGAGCCGATGGAGCAGGTGATATTGGCCCCTCAACCTCTTCGGATGCAGGAGATGCCGAGACCCGGGGGTATGGCGTATACCTCACCAGAGTGCTTCCATTGTCATTAGGTTGGACACCTCCAGAGAAACTGCCCCATGAGGGGGGCACCACCTCCAGCACCACCGGGTGGCCCACCTGCTCAGCATTTCGGAGGCCGAGGACGCGGCCGAGGACGCGGCCGAGGATGTGGTTACCAGGGAGGGGATCGTAGGCAAGAAAGGGAGCAGGTGTATGCTTTTGACCTGGCACAGCCTCGGAACCCAGAGCAGGTCATAGCAGGTACGTCCAGATATTTAAATTATTTAAATAGAGTTCCCTTTCTCAATTTCCCAACAAGTAGAACTGCCATAAGTAGAATAAATAGGAAAGAAAACTTGTTATAAAATACTAAGACATTTAATCGTCCCAGGTATAGTCTTCATCAGCGGCAAGCCCGCCTACACTCTGTTCGACACGGGTGCCTCACACTCGTTTGTGTCGGAGGCCTTTCTGGAAGGGCTGGAAGGAGTGGAGCGGTTCACAGGCCTGATAAGGAGGGTGCGTCTACCCGACGGATCGAAGATACTCACCTCTGCCCACTGCAACATGGAGGCGGAGATTGGAGGAAAGTCATTCGAAGTACCAGCAACGATCCTAAGGATGCCAGTCTTCGAGCTGATCCTGGGCATGACTTGGTTATACTGGAATCATGCCCAGATTGATTGTCAAGCAAAGAGGATCACCGTGAGGCATGGGGACTCTGTCATTATCATCGAAGGTATAAGACCTGCCTCTCGTATACTCTTATCTTCAGTACAGGCCGTTAAGGCCCACCTGTAGGGAGAGGAGGTTTATCAGATTTTATTTGAGTTGGCGGAGGCTAAGGGGTCTGTGGAAGACATCTCGGTGGTGCGAGAGTTTGCGACGTCTTTCCAAAGAAACTGCCAGGGTTACCCCCGCACCGAGAGCAGGACTTCCAGATACAGCTTGTGCCGGGGGCCAAGCCGGCATCTAGGACCCCTTACCGGATGGCCCCGAAAGAGTTGACAGAGTTCCGAAGTCAGTTGCAGGAACTAGTAGAGGCAGGGTTTGCCCGACCAAGCTCTTCGCCGTGGGGAGCCCCGGTGCTATTTGTCAAGAAGAAGGACAGAAGTCTTCGCTTGTGTATTGATTACCGAGCACTAAATCGGCTGACGGTCCAGAATACCTATCCACTGCCAAGGATAGACGAGCTGTTCGACCAGCTGCAGGGGGCACAGTTCTTTTCAAAATTAGATTTGAGGTCGGGCTACTACCAGCTTCGGATTCGAGAGGAGGATATTCGGAAGACTGCTTTTTGTAGCAGATATGGATTGTTTGAGTTTATGGTGATGCCCTTCGGGCTCACAAATGCACCATCGTCGTTCATGACCCTCATGAACTAGGTTTTCAAGGAGTATCTAGATGTGTTTGTCATTGTGTTTATCGATGACATCCTCATCTACTCGAGAACGGAGGAGGAGCACGCTCGCCATCTGGCACTGATCCAACAGAGACTGTGGGAGAATCATTTATATGCAAAGTTCAGCAAATGTCAGTTCTGGTTGAAGGAGGTAGGCTTCTTAGGCCATATTATCAGTGGAGCCGGGTTGGCAGTGGATCCGGCAAAGATTCAGGCAGTTCGGGATTGGCCGCAGTTGAAGGCAACGACCGACATACAAAGTTTACTAGGACTTGCCGGCTATTACCGGAAGTTCGTGGAGGGATTCTCTCGAATCGCCCTCCCACTCGCATCTTTGACGAAGAAGGAGGTACCTTTCGTGTGGACCCCGCAGTGCCAGACAGCTTTCCAGGAGCTGAAGGATCGACTCATCTCGGCTCCCATACTTGCTCTCCCCTCAGGGAGAGAAGGATTTTAGGTCTACACCGATGCTTCCTACCAGGGTATGGGAGCTGTACTGATGCAGAAGGGTCATGTGATTGCGTATGCGTCTCGCCAGTTGAAGAAGCACGAACAGAACTACCCGGTGCACGACCTTGAGATGGGGGCGGTCGTTTTTGCTTTGAAGGTCTGGTGCCACTATCTTTATGGAGTCCACTGCGACATCTACTCCGACCACAAGAACCTGAAATACGTGGACACGCAGAAGGAACTGAACGTCAGGCAGAGGCGCTGGGTGGAGTTCTTAGCGGATTACCAGTATGAGATGCACTACCATCCAGGGAAGGTAAACGTGGTGGCCGACGCGTTGAGTCGGAGAGCTGCCACTTCCGAAGCCGGGCCCCAGGTTATGTCTATGGAGCTGGTGAGGAGATTGGAGGATATGCACATCACACTGGTGTCGTCCGAGGACCCCGAGCTTTACATGGAGTATTTAGCTGCGATGAGTGCTACAGACGATATCCGGGACCGAGTTAGAGATGGGTAGAGGCGAGATGCCAAATTGGAGCCTATATTCTGGGCCTTGGAGAACGGTACAGCAGGGGATTACATGATGAGGGATGGCATGGTATGCTTTAGAGGTCGGACTTATATACCGGAAGGAGGCCAGGTCCGGGAAGATATCATGGCGGAGGACCACCACAGCAGATACTCGATACACCCGGGGATCACGAAGATGACTACAGACTTGAAGAAGACTATGTACTGGCCAGACATGAAGAAGGATATCACTCAATTTGTGACCCACTGTGAAGCGTGCCAGCTAGTGAAGGCAGAGTGCAAAAACCCCGCGGTACTGTTGCAACCACTCCCGGTACCAGAGTGGAAGTTTGAAGTCATCGCGATGTAATTTATTCATGGACTTCCCAGATCACGGACGGGAAACGACTCGATTTGGGTCATCGTCGATCGGTTGATGAAGGTGGCCAGATTCATTCCGATCAGGAAGGACGACTCTGTGGGAGTATTAGTGCAGAGATTTGTGGAGCTGTTCGTTCGATATCACGGGGTGCCCAAGACGATCGTGTCGGATCGGGATGGCCGGTTCACTTCCAGGAAGTGGAGATCCGTGCAAGCTTACTTAGGCACGCGATTGACCTTCAGCACCGCATTCCATCCCCAGACAGATGGGCAGACGGAACGCACCAACCAGACGCTGGAAGATCTTTTGAGGCTATGCATTTTGGACCTCGGGGAACCGTGGGAGAAGCTCTTACCCCTGGTCGAGTTCTCCTATAACAACAGCTACCAGTCCAGCATCAGGATGATGCCTTACGAAGCCTTGTATGGAAGGAAATGCAGGACCCTGCTTTCTTGGATTCAGGACGAGGATCCGAAGGTGTTGGGATCGGATTTTGTTGAAGACACTGAGGCTCAGGTTATGCTGATTAGAGACAGGATGTTAGAGGAGCAGAGCAGACAGGCTAAGTATTATGACGCCCGACATCGTCAGGTGGAGTTTCAGGTGGGGGATCGAGTGTTTCTGAAGATCCGGCCCATGCATGGAGTTTCACGGGTGCGTGGTCGGAGGAAGAAGCTCAGCCCTAGGTATATGGGCCCTTACAGGAACCTGGAGCGGATCGGACCCTTAGCCTACAGGCTGGAGTTGCCACCAGAGCTGGCAGCTCTGCACGACGTCTTCCACATTTCTTCGCTGAGGAGAGCTCTACTACGCCCGGAGCAGCAGATTTTGACCACCGAAGGGCCGGTAGCTTCAGACCAGTCATTTCGCTTAGAGCCAGCTCAGATCGACGATCGAGGAGTACGGATCTTGTGTCGTAAGAAGGTTCCATTAGTCAAAGTCCTGTGGAGGAACCACGGCTAGGAGGAGCTTACCTGGGAACCACAGGACCTGATGCGACAAAAGTACCCAGAGCTGTTCAGTCAGGTATATCTCACAACCCCTCAAGATGTTTAATTTATTTTCCTGCTTTAAACTAGTAAGGCTGCTCCAGAAAGAGTATAGTCTAATCTTTTGTTTATTGAGATATTGGTTTTCCAATTGGGCGAATTGGTCATAGATTTATGTTTCCTTTTGAACCTAATTTAGCAAACATGGCGTCGTGATGGGATGTTACAAGTTTCTTTTCTTCGGTAGAAATTCCCGTAGGCTTAACCTTGATTTCAGGGACAAAATCTTTGTTTTGTTTATTGGGATTTGTAACATCCCATTTCCAACTAGACCCCTAAGAGTGGTTTTGGCCATGCCTAGGTCATGACAAAACCCTAGGAAGCCAGAAATGGGCCAAGAGATATAAGGCCAAGGTGAGGATCATCATGGTCTGCAAATAGTAGGATTCTGAACAATAGTTTAGGATGACCATGGGGATACACCTTGACCACAAGACCCTACCACAACACCCCCAAACATTTTGGGAGGCCCATTAGAGCCATAAGGACCCATTGGGGTCAATCAAAGAGACTTAGTTGACACAAGTCAACCCTAACCCTAAATGGGTCAAACTAGACTATTTAGGGTCAATTGACCTTCCCCTAGCCAAGTGGACCCCACCCATGCCCTCCTAAACATAAAGTGAGGTCAATAGGGTCACCAAGGATACATTGGGTTCAGCCCTAGAGACCAAGTTGACCCAAGTCAACTTAGGCCCCTCATCTGGTCAAAGTACCCTTACTAAGGGTAGGTGACCTCCAAAGTGCAAGGTAACCCTACATAACCCTTCCTAGACCTCAGGAGGTCACCCATCCCAGTACTCTCGCCGAAGCACGCTTAACAATGGAGTTCTTTTATAACTGTCCAGGCACATCAACATGGGACCCAGCTGGAACCGCCGGCCTACTAGAGTCCAGACCCGGGCCCACTATTGGTAGTCAGCCTATCACATTCAAGCCTGCATGCCATGCACCCCAACCCCTCTCTGGCCTGTTTATCAGCTCGGCGGGTTGTTGCCACTGGGGATCGAACCCAGGACCTTGATAAGAGAGCTTTACGCCACTCCCTCATCACCAACTGAGCTGCAGCTCAGTTGGTGATGAGGGTGTGGCGTAAAGCTCTCTTATCAAGGTCCTGGGTTCGATCCCCAGTGGCAACAACCCGCCGTGCTGATAAACAGGCCGGAGAGGGGTTGGGGTGCATTGCCTGCAGGCTTGAATGTGATAGGCTGACTACCAGTAGTGGGCCCGGGTCTGGACTCTGGTAGGCCGGCGGTTCCAGCTGGGTCCCATGTTGATGGGCCTGGACCGTTATAAAAAGTGCACTTTTTGTAACAGTCCAGGCCCATCCCATGGGAACCCGCTGGAACCACCGGCCTACCAGAGTCCAGACCCGGGCCCACCACTGGTAGTCAGCCTATCACATTCAAGCCTGTAGGCCATGCACCCCAACCCCTCTCCGACCTGTTTATCAGCACGGCGGGTTGTTTCCCCTGGGGATCGAACCCAGGACCTTGATAAGAGAGCTTTACGCCAGTCCCTCATCACCAACTGAGTTGCATTTGGCAGATTTCACACTGGTCACATCAAAAGAGAATGAAGGGCGTTCTACCTAATGCGCCATAACTCCTTCGAGAACGAAATCCCAAAGACAGATTGGGCAAACTCTACCCCATCTTCAACTTAAATTCCTGTCCTGGGGGAGAGGTCCATTCTCAAGAAAATGCCATCCTCTCTCTTTCTTACTAGGCGACAAAGCAGAATCCCATATGTAGAAGAAATCCTTTGACCTTTATTGCACTGAAGACCCGACCTCCGAATACCAAGCTGAAACGCTTGCCGGAGTGCGCCTATTACTGTTCTAACTCGTAGTTCCCCAATCGTCTTTGGACAACCTGCCATTTGACGGCCTTTTGAAGAAGATATCGTAATCTCTCGATCTGACCACTTTGGGCTTGTTGTCGGGACATTATTTAGACGGATGCATCACATTATCTCTTAGGGGGGAAGGTTGACTTAGCCTGCCTCTCCCATCATGACTTTCTTTCATGAAGGACAAAGCATCTTTCTTAGCAGAACTTCCAGATAGAGTTCAATCTAGTTTAGTTGATCTGTTACAACAGATCCATTGTCTTGGTCACTAGAAAGTGCTGATGGGAGAGGCAGGCTAAGTCATGATGGGAGAGGCAGGCTAAGTCAACCTTCCCCCCTAAGAGATAATGTGATGCATCCGTCTAAATAATGTCCCGACAACAAGCCCAAAGTGGTCAGATCGAGAGATTACGATATCTTCTTCAAAAGGCCGTCAAATGGCAGGTTGTCCAAAGAAGATTGGGGAACTATGAGTTAGAACAGTAATAGGCGCACTCCGGCAAGCGTTTCAGCTTGGTATTCGGAGGTCGGGTCTTCAGTGCAATAAAGGTCAAAGGATTTCTTCTACATATGGGATTCTGCTTTGTCGCCTAGTAAGAAAGAGAGAGGACGTCATTTTCTTGAGAATGGACCTCTCCCCCAGGACAGGAATTTGAGTTGAAGATGGGGTAGAGTTTGCCCAATCTGTCTTTGGGATTTCGTTCTCGATGGAGTTATGGCGCATTAGGTAGAACACCCTTCATTCTCTTTTGATGTGACCAGTGTGAAATCCGCCAAATGGAGCTAAGTTGGTAATGAGGGAGTGCTATAAAGCTCTCTTATCAAGGTCCTGGGTTCGATCCCCAGTGGCAACAACCCGCAGTGCTGATAAACAGGCCGGAGAGGGGTTGGTGTGCATGGCCTGCAGGCTTGAATGTGATAGGCTGACTACCAGTAGTGGGCCCGGGTCTGGACTCTGGTAGGCCGGCGGTTCCAGCTGGGTCCCATGTTGATGGGCCTGGACCGTTATAAAAAGTGCACTTTTGTAACAGTCCAGGCCCATCCTATGGGAACCCGCTGGCACCGCCGGCCTACCAGGGTCCAGACCCGGGCCCACTACTGGTAGTCAGCCTATCACATTCAAGCCTGTAGGCCATGCACCCCACCCCTCTCCGGCCTGTTTATCAGCATGTCGGGTTGTTGCCACTGGGGATCGAACCCAGGACCTTGATAAGAGAGCTTTACGCCACTCCCTCACAACCAACTGAGCTGCATTGAGTAGTACTGGGATGGGTGACCTCCTGGGAAGTGCCCGTACTGCCCAGATTAACTGTTGAGTTCGCTCATCAAAGGGAGGCTGTGGCCACCAACAACCCGCCAGTAGGCTGGAGAGGGGTTGGGGTGCTTGGGCTGCAGCCCGGTAGCGTCGCCTAGAGCGGAGCCGTGACACCGTCAAGTTGGATCGGCTAGGGGCGTTACAATAAAAGTGCACTTTTTATAACAGTCCAGGCCCATCAACATGGGACCCAACTGGAACCGCCAGCCTACCAAAGTCCAGACCCGGGCCCACTACTGGTAGTCAGCCTATCACATTCAAGCCTGCAGGCCATGCACCCCAACCCCTCTCCGGCCTGTTTATCAGCACGGCGGGTTGTTTCCACTGGGGATCAAACCCAGGACCTTGATAAGAGAGCTTTACGTCACTCCCTCATCACCAACTGAGCTGCAACTCAGTTGGTGATGAGGGAGTGGCGTAAAGCTCTCTTATCAAGGTCCTGGGTTCGATCCCAGTGGAAACAACCCGCCGTGCTGATAAACAAGCCGGAGAGGGGTTGGGGTGCATGGCCTGCAGGCTTGAATGTGATAGGCTGACTACCAGCAGTGGGCCCGGGTCTGGACTCTGGTAGGCCGGCAGTTCCAGCTGGGTCCTATGTGATGGGCCTGGACCGTTATAAAATATCACGGCCGCTAACTCCAAGTCATGGACCGGATAATTTCTCTCATGAGCCTTCAATTGTCGTGAACCGTAGGCTATCACATTCCCATGCTGTAGCAGAACACAACCCAAACCACTGCCCGAAGCATCACTATAGATTTCGAACCCTTCAGTTCCACTTGGGGAACATAAAATAGGCGATGTGGTCAACCGCCTCTTCAACTCTTCAAAAGCCTGTTCGCACTCCGAAGACCACACAAATTTCTGATTCTTCCTAGTCAAAGTCGTGAGTGGTAGCGTTATCTGCGAGAAGTTCTCTACGAAGCGCCTGTAGTAGCCAACAAGCCACAGAAAGCTCCGGACCTCCGCCACTGTAGTCAAAACAGGCCACTCCCGTATTGCCACTATCTTCGCCGGATCCACAGCTATCCCTTCTCCACTAACAACATGACCAAGGAACGCTATCGAGAATAACCAGAACTCACACTTAGAGAACTTAGCATACAACTGGTTTCTTTTCAATGTCTCCAACACCATGTGCAGGTGATTGTAGTGATCCTATTCACACTGCGAGTACACCATGATATCGTCGATAAATACTATCACAAAACGGTCTAGGTACTCTCTGAACGTCCTGTTCATCAGATCCATAAACACAGATGGCGCGTTGGTCAAACCAAACGACATGACCGTGAACTCGTAATGCCCAAACCGCGTACTGAATGCTGTCTTTGGGATGTCGCTCTCCCTTATCCTCAATTAGTAGTAACCGAACTTCAGATCTAACTTCGAATATACCGTTGACCCAACCAACTGATCAAATAGATCGTTAATTCTCGGGATCAGATACTTATTCTTTTCCACAAGCTTGTTCAATTCTCGGTAGTCGATACAAAGTCGCAAGCTCCCATCTTTCTTCTTAACGAAAAGAACCGGTGCGCTCTAAGGAGTTGAACTTGGACGCACATAACCTTGTTCTAACAACTCTTGCAGTTTTACCTTCAACTCCGCCATCTCTTTTGGCCCTATCCGATATGGAGAGCGTGACACCGGTTTGGCACCTGGTACCAGCTCAATAATAAAATCAATTTCCCGCTGAGGAGGGGCTCCTGGGAGATCATCTGGAAACACATCAGGATATTCGGACTCAACTGGGATACTGTCCAGACTAGGCTTAGGCGTTGAAGCCTGCACTAATATGACAAACAGCTCTGCCCCAGACCGAACTACCTTAATCACCTGAAGGGCCGACATAAAAACTTTCCCTGACCCCTTCATGCCCACAAACGTAGTCTCCCGTTCAGAATTTAATCCCAACTTAACCTCCTTTCGGTTGCAATCAATGTAAGCTCGCTGCTCCGACAGCCAGTCCATACCCAAGATTACATCGAACTCTATGTTGGGTACATTGAAAAATGTGTACCAGATTTGGAGAAGCCTCACACAACTTAGTGATATACATCAAGGTGTATTTGATGTTATTTTGAGTTTACATGTGCAGGTTAAGAATATGCAGGAAAAGTTTCTAAGTCCATGTGTCGACACCAGAAGAAGCTATGTTGACACTTGTGAAGACTTGTGTCGACACTTGAGAAAAGCTGTGTCGATACCTGGAGTCAATTGTGTCAACACTTGGAGAAGTAGTGTCGACACACAGAAAGTTCAATCGACACACAAAAAGTTCAGTCGACATCAACTGTGTCGACACACAAGACTTGTGTTGACACACAGAAAGCTCAGTCGACATCAACTATGTCGACACACAGGACTTGTGTCGACTCATAGAAAGTTCAGTCAACATTAACTGTGTCGACACACAGGACTTGTGTCGACATACACACCAAAATTTCTTCTAAGTCAATTGTGCCAAGACAAGAAGTGACTGTGTCGACACACAGGACTTGTGTCGACACATTCTTACAGAAGCTATGTTAAGAAGCAGTGTCGACACCATGAGAGCTGTGTCGACACCACCAAGGATTGTGTCGACACTTAGTCTACTTGTGTCGACACATATGAAGTTCAGACTCGACATTTTGCTGACAGAGACAAAGTTTCAAGAAGTAACAGGAAGACTTGACAGCTGCCATAACCAACAAGTCTACTACAACTGTCAAATCTGTCATGAGTTGGTTAGCAACCGGATCAGCCGATAACCTTGAATGAAGTCTATATAAAGACAGATTCCATCAACAAAGGAAGAAGTAAGAAAAACAAAAAAAATGAAGTACACAAATCACAATTACAACAAAAGATCCAACATATACAAGGAAATCCAGTCAGAGATTTCAAGTGGATCTAAGTGAAGAATTTCAACATATCTTTTGAAAAATTTGTAGAGAGAGAGCTCCAACAATCCAAGTGAATAAAGAGACTATCGACAACTAGTCTCTTAAGAGCAGATCCTGAACTAATCTGCAAAGAAGATTTCAGATTGATTTCTGGATTTTAAGAAGGAAGTTGATTGAAGACCATCTTTAAGAAATTCAACCTTATTGTGTTCAGATTCAAGAAGCTTTTAAGAAAGCCAAAGATAGGTGGATTTCTGTGAAATCAGATTCTTCAAGAACTGATCAAGAAAAGTTTCTACCCATTCTCTCTCAACTTGGGTGAAAAATACAACTTATTGTTTTATCATTTTTCTATAAGATCATTATTGATCTGGGTTGTAAGCCTAATTTATAAAGGTTGAGGTAGGGCTGAGTGCCTGAGGTAGGAGATTTATATCTCTGAGTTGTAGGCCTTGGGAAGGCTGAGGTAGGGCTGTGTGCCTGAGGTAGGAGATTTGGTTCTCTGAGTTGTAGGCCTTGGTGAAGGCTGAGGTAGCGCTTACTTGCCTGAGTTGTAGGAGTGTGGACTCACTCTGAGTTGTAGGAACCTTGACTGGGTTCTGAGCTATAAGATCAGTTGATCTGAGAAGGAAGGAAGAAGTTAGGCCGAATCTAGCACACTGTTAGATAGACGAAGGGGGAAAGTGGATGTACCCATCATTTGGGGAACCACTATAAAACTGTGTGCCATTTATGATTGTGTGTGATTTTGTGATTTCTGTGATGTGGTAGCAGTAGATCTGTTTGATTCTTTTTGATTAACTGAATTAGTATTCTGTCTTAGAGTATAAAGGAATTGTACCTATTCACCCCCCTCTAGGTGTTTAGGTTATCTTGAAACCAATTCTTTCAAGTGGTATCAGAGCCAGATTGCTCAAAGATAAACTTAACAGTCTGAGTAAGATCTTTGAGGCAGAAAAAATTAGAACAGATGGGTTCAGGAGAAAATCATAAGGAACTTGGTTCCATGAAGTTGCCCATATGCAGGAAGGAAATCTTTGGAATATGGAAAGAAAGGGTCAGATTGTTTATGGAAGCATCTGATCCAAGAATATTTATAACTATTAAGGAAGGGCCTTATATTCCAATGAAAGTCTCAGTTCTTGATGCTAATCAGAGGACACCAAAAAACTTTTCAGAAATGACTAAGGATGAGATTATCTTGGCTACTAAGGACAAGAGAGCTCAGAATATTATAGTGAGTGCCAAATATGACTCAACATTCCAAAATATGATTCACTGTAAAACCTCCAAGGAGATGTGGGACACATTGATAGTCTACATGGAGGGATCAAAAGAAGTTAGATAAGATAGAAAGTCAATACTTAATCAGGAATATGAGAGCTTCAGACAAAGTAAATCAGACAGCACCATTGAATGTTACAAGAAGTTCCTCAGAATTGTGAATGAACTAATGTCATATAGAAGGGTATTTAGTACATATGAGTTGAATGATAAATTCCTTAGATCTTCGACTAAGGATTGGGACACCAAGATTTGTGCCATCAGGAAAGTGGCCAGACTGGCAGAAATCTCTCCTCCAATACTATTTGGCAAATTGCTTTCTTATGAAATGCAACTCATGGCCAGAAAGGAGGAAGAGAAAAGTACTAAAGTTGACCATAGAGAAAAGTCAGTGGCCTTCAAGGCAGAAGCCACAAGAAAGGACAGGAGGATGTCTCCATCTCCTCCTAAGAAAGCTGCAGAAGTGATCTCTGAAAGTTCTGATAGTCACACCTCAGACAGCAATCATTCTGATGAGGACTTTGCTGGCTTCACAAGGCAGTTTTAGAGATTTTTGAAGAAGAAGCAGTGGATAACTAAGCCATCCTCCTCTCTGTCCAAGGATGAATATTATCAGAAAAGGAAGTCATCTAAAAAGGACAAGAGTAGGTCAAAACCTAGCAAATCAACAACTACAAAGATTGTGTGCTATTGCTGCAACAGACCAGGACATATAGTAGCTGATTGTCCAGACAAAAGAAAGGAATCTGCAGATAAGAAGAAGTCTCAGTATAAGAACAAGAAGGAGAAATCCCTTGTAGCTAAGAAAGAGAAAAGATGGGCAGATCCATCATCTTCAGATTCTAAATCTGTTGCTGAAGCTTATATAGGTCTGTTTGCAACAGAAGAAGAGAATGAGTTCTTGCAACTGCTGGACTCAATAAATTGAACTGAAGATCATCAGTGTAAAGGGCTGATGGCCCTGACTGATGAAGATCACTGCCAGGATCAGCCTGGTCCAAGTAAGGTAAAAAGCTTATCTGAAGATTCTGATTATTTCACTGGCTCAGAATCAGAAGCATCTGCATCAAGAGATGTGGATGGATCTGAATCGGAAGGAGATATTCATCAACTTATAGATGAATATGGTGATTTGCTGTAGGCATTTAAGAGATGCAAAAACCTGACTAAAATTCAGGCTAAGGAAATTGCAGCTCTTAAGTTGGCTGCATCTAATTCAGAGAAGCTGCTGGATCAGAAGATGAATGAGATTGCCAAGCTGAAAAAATAACTGTTATTCAGATGAGAATAATCACATTCAAGAGTGATCAAATCAAAAGTCTGGAAGTCAGACTTCAGAAGGAAAAAGATCTAGCGGCTAATTTCTCTAAGCCAAAATCTATCCTACCCTTAATTGATGACTTTGTGTCTCAAAAGGGTAAGGCATGATTGGGTTTTAAGGGAAATACTAGGGCAGCTAATTTCAAAAGAAAAAGAAAAGCTTTAGTTAAGCCACTTGTCTTTAATCCCCCTATTGCTCTCAAAAAAGTGAAACAGCATACCAATAGTAATGATCATGATATCATACATGGTCATGGTAAGCCTGACCTTCTGAATGACAAGTGGTATCTAGCACTCAAGCAAAGAAACACTGTACCTACAATATTAAGAACAGCTGACAGCAAAGCTGTTAAAAATGTACCTAAAAATAGGTATAATAGATATGAGTGCTGGTGTTGTGGTAAGGTTGGACACTTTGCCATTGACTGTTGGCATAACTCTAGTATCAGGATGAATGCCAGCTTACCTGGAAGAAGGGCTGCTACAAATTATGCAAAATTTCAGTCTAACCTGAACCAAAGACCCAATAACAATTTGGGTTTTAAGGTTAAGTAATTATTTGTTGCAGATATGTCCAAGTGGTCATGCCCCTTTATGGTACTTGGACAGTGGATGTTCCAGACATATGACTGGAACAAGAGGATTGCTGAAGGATTACTCACCCATATTGAATGGACCTAAAGTAATCTTTGGTGGTTCTGAAAAAGAAGTCATCAAAGGGTTTGGTAACATTTCTAACAGCTCAATTAATATCACACAAGTGGCTTATGTGAAGGGTTTGAAACATAACTTGATAAGCATAATGAAAGATATGGTACCTAAACACCTAGAGGGGGGGGGGGGTGAATAGGTGACCTAATCCTTTTTAAACTTTAATGGCAGCAATCAGTTATATCACAGAAAACTAACTAGTTTATCACAACAAACACAGCAATAATCACAGCACAGCATACATAATGGTTTATAGTGGTTCCCCAAGATATGGGTACATCCACTTTCCCCCTTCGCCTATCTAGCAGTGTACTAGATTCGGCCAAACTCTTCCACTGTCTCAGAACCCAAATTGGTTCTTACACCTCAGGCTCAAGGCCTTACAACTCAGCTTTATCCCAAAGCCTACACTCAGCCAATCAAGGCCTACACTCAGCCAACCAAGGCCTACACTCAGCCAATCAAGGCCTACACTCAGCCAACAAGGGCCTACACTCAGAGATCTCAATCTCCTACACTCAGGCTCTCAAGCCCTACCCCCAGCCTTTATAATTATAGGCTTACAATTCTCTCAGATCCAAAGGATCCTACAAGTTAAAAATGTATTACAGATATTAACTCTACAACTCCGAAATAAAGAGGGGAGTTGAGAGTTTCTTGATGAATTCTTGGAAGAACTCAGCTGGATCCAATCTGACTTAGCTTTCTTCAAAGCTTCTTGAGTAGAACTGAATAAGACTGAATCCTCCTGCAGTTGTTCCTTGAACTCTGCCACTTAAGATCCAGAATGAATCTGAATCCTTCTTCTCAGCCTAGTTCCAGAGGCTGATTTCTTGGATGGAGCCCTCTCTCTCCAACTTCTTAGATCTGCACTTGGACTGCAAGATCTTCTTTTGTTGATACTCTTGGTACCACTTTGATAACTTGTTCTTCAACAATGTGATCCACTTGAACAACTATCTGACCAACAGTTTCTGTAAACTGTAGGTGCCTATTTATAGGCCTTCTTCATGGTAACCGGCTGGTCCGGTCCATAACTGACTTCTGATATCTCTGACAGGTGCTGTAGACCGGCTGGAATGGCAGCTGTCAAGTCATCCAGTCATTTCTTGAAAATCTCTAACTGTCTGTAAGTGTCGAGACTTTCTGTCTTTAAGTGTCGACACTTATAGTCCAAGTGTCGACACATGTTGTGTAAGTGTCGACACAAGTCTATAAGGTGTCGACACAACTCCTTGTATGTCTCGACACAGATTCTTCTGCATGTGTCGACACTGAAATTGTGTGTCGACACAAGTACTTGTTCTTCTAGCTTTTGCTGAATTCTTCTAAGTGTCGACACATCTCCTTTGTGTCGACACAACTTCTTGTGTTGAATCTGTCAAGTGTCGACACTGCTTCTTGGTGTCGACACATAGTCTTCAATGTCGATACTTGCTGAGTGTCGACACAGCTCCTTGTGTCGACACACCTTCTTCTTGTTGAGACTTCAGCTGAGTGTCGACACATTCCCTTAGTGTCGACACTTGTACTTAGAATTTTTTTGTTGATCTTTCTGATCTTTGCTAAGTGTCGACACAGCTCCTTGTGTCGACACTTTCTTCAAGTGTAGAGTCTTTAGCTGAGTGTCGACACATTGTGCTGGGTGTCGACACTTACTTCATGTGTTGACTCTTCTGGTTGTGTGTCGACACATTGTGCTGGGTGTCGACACATACTTCAAATGCTGACTCTTCTGTTGAGTGTCGACACATTGTTCTGAGTGTCGACACTTTAACTTAGTCTCTGCAGACTTTTGCTGAGTGTCGGCACAGCTCCAAGTGTCGACACTTTCTGGTGTAGACACAGCTTCACTGGGTGTCGACACAGCTCCTTGTGTCGACACTTTTTGTCTGCACTTTCCTTCACTAAGTGTAGACACAGCTACAAGTGTCGACACTTTCTGTCTGGTGTCGACTCTGCATCCCAGGTGTCGACACAATGACTCCAAGTGTCGACATTGCTTGTCTGGGTGTCGACACAAGTCTTCTTAAGTGTCGACACTTTCCCTCTAGGTGTCGACACATGGACTTAGAAACTTTTTGCTTCAGTCCAGTGATTACTTAACCTGCACAAGTAAACTCAACATACATCAAATACATTATGATGTATATCATTGAGTTAGGTGAGGCTTCTTCAAATCAGGTACATTTGACCAATGTACCCAACAATCTCCCCCTATTTGGAGAAGTCATAACCCTTAGTCAATGATATACACCATCCATAATTAAAAATTACACAATGATGTAAAGCAGATTATATTCAGTAGGGTAAACATAAACATGTAATAATTCACACATGTATACACATTCATCATTTCAGAACAAACAAGAAATAGATACATTCACAGAACAATCATGAAATATATTTATCATATATTGTTCTAACATTTTTCTTATACATTTTCAGTAGTTTACAAAAATGTGTTACATTTAAAAGATCACAAAATAATCTTCAAGTAAAATCTTAATCTATTTCTGGTCTGGTTCCTTGATAACTATGCCTTTGCCAGGTTGGACTTGAGCTTTGACAGGGGCTTCAGCAGTTTCAGCAACAGCAGGCTTCTTGCCTTTTAGATCTTTCTTTTTGAGTTCTTCTGTCTTGATCTTCTGCCTCTCAAAGTAGTGATATGGCTTAGGGAAGTACTTGCTAGGCTCCACTGTAGTAGGAGGTAGCTTTCCCATCTTAGCCTTCCTTCTATACTGAACTATTGCTTCCTGCCTGATCTCATGCTTTCTCCATTCAGCTTCAGAAAATCATTTGTTTCTGTCATGAGTATTGTCCTTGGCAGCTTTCTAGGCAGTTAAAATTATATTCCTAGAGGTAGGGCTCCACTGTTCAAAATCTGGCCTTTGTTCTGCTTGTTCCCTAAACCTCTTCTTGGACAACCTTGTCTCTTCTTCCTTCTGTAATGCCTCTTGCATGGCTTCAGATATAGATTGAACAACCTTTTCAATGTGGACATTGTCCTTGCCCCCAGATGGGCTGTACATGGTCTGTACCTCAGCATGAATCATTTCAAAGTCTGCAGGTGGATAAATGACCTGAGCTACTTCTGGTTGCTCACCTCCAAGATAGGCAGGGTTAATGCCTGATTCAGCAACATCTTGGTCATCACACAGAGGAGGGTATCCAAGTGTAGCCCTGATTGAATTTGATATCCATTTTGCATGATCAGAACTTGCCTTGACTAACACTCTCTCCCCCTTTATGACTTCTCTAGCCATGTGATCTCTGACATCATCCTTTTGAAATCTGATCTGACTATCCAAGTATCTGATTCCATCTTTAAAGTAAGGTTTTAGCTTTTGAAGTTGTTCAGATATGACCTTCTGGGAGGCTTGGATAGCAGTCTTTACAGCAGAAATTTCTTCCTGGAATACTTTATCAAAATCAGCTTTAGCAGCAGCAGTAGATGTAGAAGGTTCAGCAGCCTTGGTCTTCAACTCAGTGACTATAGCATTATGGGAGGCAGTCAAATTGTCATTCATTCTTAATTGATTCTCAAGAACATATCCTTGTTTCAATGCTATATCATCCACCTGTGCCTTGATCTTTTCTTGGTGTGTTGCCAAATACACCACTGCATTTCCACCTTTGTGGAAGCAATCAGTCATTTCCTTTTTGTTAAGGTTCATTTCAAACCTTATAGACTTTATATCTTGGGCAAGATCAAACTGTAATGATCTGTGCCCTGCATCAACATAAGCCTCAATGGCTTTTCTTTGTTCATCCATTTTAATCTGTAGTGCAATCAGTAAAGCACTATAATCAACTGTTGGAGCTTGTTGAACTATAGGCTGTGGGGCTATAGATTGCAGAGCTTTCTTATAACTTTGACTTCTCCTTTTAAAAACATACAGTTTCTTCTTCTTAGCCCTAGCACTCTCCTCATCTTCAGAGGCAGAAGTGCTGGCTATGTCAACCCTATCCTTAGGGCTTGGAGGTTTGTCAGCTTGCACATCAGGTGCCTTCTCAGTTTCCAGCCTAATAGGCTCTTCCAGATCTTGTACTTGCTCCCCCTCAGCAGCAGCAGTATCTCTTCCAGCAGCTTCTTTGTCCATGTCAAAATCAGCTTGATCCAGATTTAGAAATAAATCTTCCATGGTGAACTCTTGAGGTGATTGAGCTGGAGACATTCTTTGCTCTTCAACTTCTGGATCAGGAATTTCTGGAACAACAGATGTGTCTTTGATAACAACATCTGGTTCTTGACTATGCAGCTGAGTTTGCTGAGGAACATCAGACAAATCAGCATCTTCTATAAGATATTCTAAAGTATTGAGGTCAGTGAGTACCTCTTGGATGATCGTGGTTGCTTGCTCACTGTTCAGTGTAGATGGTTCTTCTACAACTAGAGGCTCCCCCTGGCTTTGATCCTTGTGGATGGGGCTAGCTTGTGGTAGCTCTCCCTGGATCTCAGCAGTCTCTTGAGCAGCAGGGGTCTTCTCTACAGCCTCTTCCTCATGATCATCAGGAGTGAAGACAACATGTTCTTCACTCCCAGAACTACTGGAAGACTCTTGTTCCACTGGAGCAGTTTTTCTCTTTTTCTTTGGAGGAATCTCCTTCTCAGTTACTGTCTTCTCTGGGGTTGGTATTTCCTTGGACAATACCCTGTCCCATCTTGAAAAGATCCTTAGATCCATTTTCCTCATGTGGTTGATCTTGTTTCCTGCAGCAGTATTCATTACCTCTGGTATGGTACCAGCTAGGTAGAGACTAATGATCCTGCCCAGATTGGGCTTCTTCAAGCTCTCCTTAATCTTCTCATAAACCACTGTAGACCAATCTGTTTTCAGAGTGAATATTATCCTTGTCATGATTTCAAACATATAGGCAGACACTCTGTCATGCCCTCCAGGCTTGCTGAGTAAGACTTTTCCCACAATCTCAGACATGAACTTCCCTTGATTATTCATGCCTTTCCTATTGAAAACAGAACCTATCTTCATCTTTGGATCAAGACCACACCAGGTTAAAGCTTCCCTGGTCTTTGAAGCAGTAACCTCTTCTTCATCTTGAGTTTTTGGTAGCTGGAGTACCTTCCTCAGACTCTTTGGTGAAACCTTGACCTTAGTTCCATGAACTCTGGATTTGATTCTGAATCCAGATTCATCTACTGCAGCTCCATTAAGGAATTCAAGTACTTCCTTCTTCCAAATCTTTGTAGGTTCAGACAAGAGATATTCTAGTCCAGAATCGCCGACGAGAGTTACAACCGCCTTGATTTCTGCATCTGCATCGTCGAACGCGCCGCGCACAAGCTCATAACCCTCGTTAACGTTCTCCTCAAGCTTAGGAGCCATTAGGGTTTGTAGAAGTTGTCTTTAGAAAAGAGAGGTGTCGACACAGTAGTTTTGGTCTCGAAACTTTGAAAGCGTGTCGACAAACAAAGACAGAACCCTATTTATACCTTTCTGATTTTTAAGATGAACAGGCGGGACAGCTAACTTAAAATGTGTCGACACTGGCTATAAGTGTCGACACTGACTTATAATGTCTCGACACACATGTGTCGACACAAGTTTAGTCAACAGATTTTATGTGTCGACACTTGATTATGTGTCGACACAACATAACTCGACACATTGTCGAGACTTTACTTAGAAAATTCTGAGTAAAACATAAGTGTCGACACCATATTGGATGTGTCGACACCTACTTGTCATGTGTCGACATTAACATTCTGAAGTGTCGACACCAACATCCTGGATGTGTCGACACCTTTTTCCTGAAGTGTCGACACCACTATTCTGTGTCGACATAGACTTGTCTATGTGTCGACACCTTTTTACTTAGCCAATTTTAATTCTGTAAACTTATTCTAAGTTTATCATTCCTAGTTCAATTTTGAATCTATTGAACTTAGCTTCTTCTAGGGGCTTAGTAAACATATCAGCTATCTGATTATCTGTTTTAACATATTCAAGTAAAATATCTTCTCTTTCTACATGCTCCCTAAGAAAATGATATTTAATTTCAATATGTTTAGTTCTACTATGTGATACAGGGTTTTTAGCTATTGAAATAGCACTTGTAGAATCACAGAAAAGTGGAGTTCTACTTACCTGAAATCCATAGTCCTCTAGCTGATGATGTATCCACAGAAGTTGAGCACAGAAACTTCCTGCAGCCACATATTCTGACTCAGCTGTGGAGATAGCCACACTGGTTTGCTTCTTGCTACTCCATGAAATTAGTCTCCCACCTAGGAATTGACAGGTTCCAGTAGTGCTCTTTCTATCCTCTTTGCATCCTGCAACGTCTGCATCTGAATAACCTGTTAGATCAAAATCTCCATTCCATAGGGTACCAGAGGCCTAGATAGGGAGTGCCCTTTAGATATCTCAATATTCTTTTGACTGCAGGCAAATGAGACTCTTTAGGGCAGGCTTGATACCTGGCACAAATACATGTAGCATACATAACGTCAGGTCTACTAGCAGTCAAGTATAATAGGGAGCCAACTATCCCTCTATACAAGGTTTCATCTACAGGTTTCCCTGCATCATCCTTGCTAAGAGACATACTTGACCCCATAGGAGTCTTCATGGTGCTGGATGAATCCATACCATACTTCCTTATGAGTTCTAGGGTGAACTTGGACTGATATATGGATAAACCACTTTCAGTCTGTTTAACTTGGAGACCCAAGAAAAACTTCAACTCTCCCATACTACTCATCTCAAACTGACCTTGCATAAGTTTTGCAAACTTTTTGCAAAGGCTGCTTTCAGTAGACCCAAATATAATGTCATCTACATATATTTGGACTAGTATTACTTTGCCTCTAGATTCTCTAAGGAATAGAGTCTTATCTATTTTCCCCCTTGAGAATTTGTTCTCAATGAGGAAACTAGATAGGGTTTCATACCAAGCCCTATGGGCTTGTTTTAACCCATATAAAGCTTTCCTAAGTCTATAGACATGATGAGGTAGAGTTGGATCAACAAAACCTGAAGGCTGCTCCACATAGACTTCTTCCTTAAGATTACCATTTAGGAATGCTGACTTGACATCCATTTGGTACACCTTGAATCCTTGATAGGTTGCATAGGCCAAGAACATCCTTATGGCTTCCAGTCTGGCTACTGGAGCAAAGGTTTGATCAAAATCAATACCTTCTTCTTGCCTATATCCTTTAGCAACCAGTCTAGCCTTATTCTTAATGATGACCCCTTGTTCATCCATCTTATTCCTGTAGATCCACTTAGTTCCTATTACATTGTGGTCTTTAGGTTTAGGAACAAGTTCCCAGACCTTGCACCTCTTGAACTGATTAAGCTCTTCTTGCATTGCTTCAGTCAATTGTGGATCTTGTATTGCTTTTTCAAACTTCTTAGGTTCAACTTGTGACAGAAAGCTGGAGTAGATTGCTGCATTCATGTTTCTACTCCTGGTTTGAACTCCTTGTCTTGGATCTCCAATAATCAGCTCTACTGGATGATCTCTAAGATGCCTGTGGGCTGGAGGCATCCTAACTTCTGGTTGAACCACTTCAGCATCTGCATCATGCTGTATTCCTTGTATTTCTTCAGCAATTGGCACATGTAGTTCTCCCCCTGGACAACAGCTACTTTCTTCTACTTGCTGTCTTGCAGCAGGCACTTCTTCTATAGTTAGCTTGTACATTTTCTTTGTCAAACCTGTGGGACTGCATAGACTACTAGACAACTCATTATTAATAAGTTTAGTCTCATCAAAAACTACATGCACTGATTCTTCTACAACTTGTGTAGTCAAGTTGTAGACTCTATAAGCCTTACTATTATTGCTGTACCCAACAAAAATTCTCTCTTGGGACTTGGCAGCAAACTTAGTTAAGTAAGCCTTCCCATTGTTAAGTATGAAGCATTTACAACCAAAGATCCTAAAATAGGATAGGTTTGGTTTCCTGCCTTTCACTACTTCATAGGGGGTCTTGTTAAGCCTTTTAGTGATGGTAGCCCTATTTATAACATGGCATGCAATGTTAATTGCTTCAGCCCAGAAATACTCTGGCAGTGATGTATCACTCAATATTGTTCTACCAGCCTCTATCAAGGTTCTATTCTTCCTCTCAGCAATGCCATTTTGCTGAGGTGTTCTAGGTGAAGAGAATTCTTGAAATATCCCAAAGTCTTCACATAGTTTTGTCATGCTATCAGACTGAAATTCAGTGCCATGGTCACTTCTAATTTTGACCACTGTACTATTTAGTTCATTCTGAATTTGCTTGACAAAGCTATAGAAGACACTAGGTGTTTCAGATTTCTGTCTTAAGAAGAACACCCAGGAAAACCTTGAGTAGTCATCTACAACTACAAAAGTATAGACCTTCCTACCTAAGCTGTGAACTGGCATTGGACCAAAGAGATCCATATGCAAGAGGTATAAACACCTCACAGCATCTTTGTTTTCTATGCTTCTAAAGGTGGATTTAGTCTGCTTGCTCTTTTGACAAGCTGAGCAAATACCATCTTTAACACACTTAACTTGAGGACCATTCCTCACTAACTCTTTGCTAAAGAGTTTGCTAATAGTCTTGTAGTTAAGATGGGCAAGCCTCTTGTGCCATTTGACACAATGAGAGACTGTCTCATCAGCTACAAGACAAACTGGAGAACCATTGTTCTCAACCATAATGTCTAGGCAGTAGACATTCCTCTTCCTATAACCTGTCAAAATGATCTCTTGATCACTTGACCTCTTGATATGACAACCATTTTTAACAAATGAGATGTCATACCCTACATCACTTAATTGACTTATACTTATTAGGTTGTGTTTCAACCCTTTAACATAAGCCACTTGAGTAATGGTAACTAAGTTTGTAGAAATGTTACCAAATCCTTTGATGATTCCTTTTTCAGAACCACCAAAGGTTACTTTTGGACCATCTTTTACTGGAATGTAGTCCTTTAGTAATCTTCTTGTTCCAGTCATATGTCTGGAACATCCACTGTCCAAGTACCATGTTGGGGTATGACCACTTGGACTTACCTGCAAAACAGATTAATGGACCTTAGAACCCAAAGAATTCTTGGGTCCTTGGTACTTGTTAGTCTGCAACTTGATCAAACTACCTACTGGCTTTCCACCAGGTAGCTTACTACTCACTTTGGCACTAACATTGTGCCAACAGTCCACTGCAAAGTGGCCAACCTTGCCACAGCACCAGCATTCAAACTTATTGTACCTTTGCTTAGGTACAGCCTTTGCTGTCTTATCTACAACAGTCTTGTTGAATGTTGGGGCTTTGCCCTTGGACTTGGACTTGGACTGCTCAGTCCTAGCAGGTCTAATAAAGCCCAGTCCAGCCTTGCCTTTATGATGAACAAAATCATCAATTAAAGGTAACACTGACTTAGGTTTAGAAAACCTAGCAACTAAGTCCTTCTCCTTCTAAAGATTGATCTCCAGACTCTTAATTTGATCATTCTTAAAAGTGATAGTACCCATCTGAATCACTGTTATGTGTTTCAGCCTAGCTATCTCATTAAGCTTTTGATCAAACTGCTTCTCCAAATCTGTTGCACCAGCTTTAAGATTAGCAATTTCCTTTGCCTGACTTTTGGCTAGGGTCTTGCTTTTCTTGTAAGCCTGCAACAGCACCTTATATTCATCTATAAGCTGATGAATATCATCCTCAGACTCAGATATATTCTCATCACTTGATGAAGAAGAATCTGAATCTGAACTAGAACAAGAAACTGAATTTAAACTTGAACTTTGTACCTGACTGGGTCCTGGATGCTCCAGAATTTTGGCACTCTCTGTCAAAGCCATTAGCCCTTGGCATTGACTGTCTTCTTGTTCATAAATAGACTCCATGATCTGCATGAATTCTTCCTCTTCTTCTTCAGCAAACAGCCCTATGTAGGCTTCAGCATCAGACTCAGATTCTGAAGAAGAAATATCTGATAGAGTCTTCTCTTTCTTGGCTACAAAAGACTTCTCTTTCTTGCCTTTGAAATGAGTCTTTTTCCTGTCACCAGATTCTTTTCTTTTCTCAGGACAGTCTGCAATAACATGGCCCTGTCTATTGCAGTAATAGCACACTATCTTTGAACTAGTTGCCTTGCTAGATTTTGTCCTTTTCTTGTCATTCTTTGAAGACCTCTTTTTCTGATAAAAGTCTTCCTTTCCATGTGATGTAGAAGGCCTTGAACTCCACTGTTTCTTTTTCAAAAACTTCTGAAAGTTTCTAGTGAAAGCAGCAAAGTCTTCATCACTTTCACTGTTCTCAGTCTTTGTGCTGACAGACTCATCAGACTCTGATTCAACTACCTCTGGAGGTGGAGTTGATGACTTATTCCTGCACTTTCTGGGAACTTCTGTCTTGAAAGCAACAGTTCTTTCCTTGTGCTCAGTCCTTGTTGATTTCTCCTCCTCTTTCCTTACTGTCAACTGCATTTCATATGACAACAACTTGCCAAACAGTATAGGAGGAGGAATTTCCCCCAACTTAGCCATTTCTCTAATGGTACAGATCTTTGTGTCCCAATCTTTGGTTAGGGATCTTAGGAACTTGTCATTTAGTTCATAGTTACTGAACTCTCTTCCATAAGACATGAGTTCATTAACTATTCTGTAGAACTTCTTGTAGCACTCAGTTATGCTATCACCTTTACCTTGTCTAAAACTCTCATACTCCTGATTTAGCAAGGATTTTCTATCTTGTCTAACTTCTTCAGATCCTTCCATATATACTATAAGAGTGTCCCACATTTCCTTGGCTGTCTTACAGTGTATAAGATTCTGAAATGTTGCATCATCTAAGGCACTCACTATAATGTTTTGTGCCCTCTTGTCCATTGTGGCTAGGACAATCTCATCCTTAGTCATCTCAGAGAAATCCTTTGGAGTTCTCTGATTTGCATCTAAAACTGAAATCTTCATGGGCACATAAGGCCCTTCCTTTACTGTGATGTAGATTCTAGGGTCTGAGGCCTCCATAAACAGCCTTACCCTTTCCTTCCAGATCCCAAAAATTTCCTTTCTGCATATTGGTAATTTCATGGAACCCAATTCCTTGTGATTCTCAGAAGAACCCATGTTTCTTGATTTTCTTGATTTCTTGAATCTGTGTATTGCCTTACACTGAATCTTGCCAAACAGGATCTCCTCAGACTGTTAGTCCTTTTTGAGCAACCTCCCTCTGATACCACTTGAAAGATATGGTACCTAAACACCTAGAGGGGGGGGGGGGTGAATAGGTGACCTAATCCTTTTTAAACTTTAATGGCAGTAATCAGTTATATCACAGAAAACTAACTAGTTTATCACAACAAACACATCAATAATCACAGCACACCACAGCACAGCATACACAGTGGTTTATAGTGGTTCCCCAAGATATGGGTACATCCACTTTCCCCCTTCGCCTATCTAGCAGTGTACTAGATTCGGCCAAACTCCTCCACTGTCTCAGAACCCAAATTGGTTCTTACACCTCAGGCCCAAGGCCTTACAACTCAGCTTTATCCCAAAGCCTAACACTCAGCCAATCAAGGCCTACACTCAGCCAACCAAGGCCTACACTCAGCCAATCAAGGCCTACACTCAGCCAACAAGGGCCTACACTCAGAGATCTCAATCTCCTACACTCAGGCTCTCAAGCCCTACCCACAGCCTTTATAATTATAGGCTTACAATTCTCTCAGATCCAAAGGATCCTACAAGTTAAAAATGTATTACAGATATTAAATCTACAACTCAGAAATAAAGAGGGGAGTTGAGAGTTTATTGATAAGTTCTTGGAAGAACTCAGCTGGATACAATCTGACTTAGCTTTCTTCAAAGCTTCTTGAGTAGAACTGAATAAGACTGAATCCTCCTGCAGTTGTTCCTTGAACTCTGCCACTTAAGATCCAGAATGAATCTGAATCCTTCTTCTCAGCCTAGTTCCAGAGGCTGATTTCTTGGATGGAGCCCTCTCTCTCCAACTTCTTAGATCTACACTTGGACTGCAAGATCTTATTTTGTTGATACTCTTGGTACCACTTTGATAACTTGTTCTTCAACAATGTGATCCACTTGAACAACTATCTAACCAACAGTTTCTGTAAACTGTAGGTGCCTATTTATAGGCCTTCTTCATGGTAACCAGCTGGTCCGGTCCATAACTGACTTCTGATATCTCTGACAGGTGCTGTAGACTGGCTGGAACGGCAGCTGTCAAGTCATCCAGTCATTTCTTGAAAATCTCTAACTGTCTGTAAGTGTCGAGACTTTCTGTCTTTAAGTGTCGACACTTATAGTCCAAGTGTCGACACATGTTGTGTAAGTGTCGACACAAGTCTACAAGGTATCGACATAACTCCTTGTATGTCTCGACACAGATTCTTCTGCATGTGTCGACACTGAAATTGAGTGTCGACACAAGTACTTGTTCTTCTAGCTTTTGCTGAATTCTTCTAAGTGTCGACACATCTCCTTTGTGTCGACACAACTTCTTGTGTTGAATCTGTCAAGTGTCGACACTGCTTCTTGGTGTCGACATATAGTCTTCAATGTCGATACTTGCTGAGTGTCGACACAGCTCCTTGTGTCGACACACCTTCTTCTTGTTGAGACTTCAGCTGAGTGTCGACACATTCCCTTAGTGTCGACACTTGTACTTAGATTTTTTTTGTTGATCTTTCTGATCTTTGCTAAGTGTCGACACAGCTCCTTATGTCGACACTTTCTTCAAGTGTAGAGTCTTTAGCTGAGTGTCAACACATTGTGCTGGGTGTCGACACTTACTTCATGTGTTGACTCTTCTGGTTGTGTGTCGACACATTGTGCTGGGTGTCGACACATACTTCAAATGCTGACTCTTCTGTTGAGTGTCAAAACATTGTTCTGAGTGTCGACACTTTAACTTAGTCTCTGAAGACTTTTGCTGAGTGTCGACACAGCTCCAAGTGTCGACACTTTCTGGTGTAGACACAGCTTCACTGGGTGTCGACACAGCTCCTTGTGTCGACACTTTTTGTCTGCACTTTCCTTCACTAAGTGTCGACACAGCTCCAAGTATCGACACTTTCTGTCTGGTGCCAACTCTGCATCCCAGGTGTCGACACAATGACTCCAAGTGTCGACACTGCTTGTCTGGGTGTCGACACAAGTCTTCTTAAGTGTCAACACTTTCCCTCTAGGTGTCGACACATGGACTTAGAAACTTTTTGCTTCAGTTCAGTGATTACTTAACCTGCACAAGTAAACTCAACATACATCAAATACATTATGATGTATATCATTGAGTTGGGTGAGGCTTCTTCAAATCAGGAACATTTGACCAATGTACCCAACACATAAGTCAACTGAGTGATCTTGGATATGACATTTCATTTATTAAGAATGGTTGTCATATTAAAAGATCATGTTGACTGGTTATAGGAAAGGAAATGTGTATTGCCTAAACTTTGTGAGTGAGAATAATGATTCTTCTATTTGTCTTGTAGCTGATGAGAAAGCCTCTCATTGTGTCAAATGGCATAAGAGGCTAGCTCATCTAAACTACAAGACTATTGGTCAACTCTTTAATAAAGAGTTAGTGAGGAATGTTCCTCAAGTTAAGTTCATTAAGGATGGAATATGCTCAGCTTGTCAAAAAGGCAAGCAGACCAGATCCTCCTTTCATAGACTTGAAACCAAAGACTCAGTGAGGTGTTTGTACCTCTTGCATATGGATTTATTTGGTCCAATGCCAGTTCAGAGTCTAGGTAGGAAAATCTATACATTTGTGGTTGTAGATGACTATTCTAGATTTTCATGGTTTTTCTTTCGGAGGCAGAAATCTGAAACCCCAACTGTTTTCTGCAACTTTGTTAAGCAAATTCAGAATGAACTGAATAATTCAGTGGTCAAAATCAGAAGTGACCATGGAACTGAATTTCAATCTGAAAATATGACAAAGTTGTGTGAAGAATTTGGGATTCATCAGGAATTCTCCTCACCTAGAACTCCTCAGCAAAATGGAATTGCTGAAAGAAAGAATATGACTCTCATTGAGGCAGGTAAAACTCTATTGAGTGACACTTATATCCCAGAATATTTCTGGGCTGAGGCAGTAAACACTACATGTCATGTGCTCAATAGGGCTTCCATCACTAAGAGCCACAAAAAGACACCCTATGAGGTTATGAAAGACAAAAAACCAAACTTATCCTATTTTAGGATCTTTGGTTGCAAGTGATATGTGCTTAACAATGACAAATCTTATCTAACAAAGTTTGCTGCCAAATCCCAGGATGGGATATTTGTTGGGTACAACAACAATAGTAAGGCTTATAGAGTTTATAACTTGACTACACAAGTTGTAGAAGAGTCTGTTCATGTTATATTTGATGAATCAAGACTTATTAACAGTGAGTTGACTGGTAGTTCTTGTAGCTCTACAGGTATAAAAGAGAAAATGGACATACTGACTATCAAAGAAGATCAAACTGCTAGGCTGGATGAAGATAAAGATGCTTGCTGTCAAGGGGGAGAACAAGTCTCTCTGGATGAAGAAGATAATGAAGTACAATAGAATGAAGAAAATGGAGAAAGTCAAACTGTAGACAGACTTCCTCCAGCAGTTAGACATTTAAAGGATCATCCTGTACACCAGATTATTGGTGATCCTAGACAAGGGGTTCAAACTAGAAGCAGGAGCTTGAACACTGTACTATGCTCAAGTTTCTTGTCTCAACAGGAACCTAAAAGATTTGAAGAAGCTTTATAAGACCCACACTGGATTGATGCTATGCAGGAGGAGTTGAATCAATTCAGGAGATGCAAGGTCTGGAAGTTAGTTCCTAAACTAAAAGACCACAATGTCATAGGGACTAAGTGGATCTACAAGAACAAGCTAGATGAGAGTGGGATCATAATTAAGAACAAGGCAAGGCTGGTTGCCAAAGGATACAGACAGGAAGAGGGTATAGACTTTGATCAAATATTTTCCCCTGTGGCAAGGTTGGAAGCAATAAGGCTATTCCTAGCCTATGCAGCTTATCAGGGTTTCAAAGTGTTCCAAATGGATATTAAGTCAGCATTCTTGAATGGAGACTTAAATGAGGAAGTCTATGTAGAACATCCATCATGTTTTGTTGATCCACTCTATCCTAATTATGTGTATAGACTTAGGAAAGCCCTATATGGTTTGAAACAAGCCCCAAGGGCTTGGTATGAAACCTTGTCTACTTTTCTCATTGAGAACAAATTCTCAAGGGGGAAAATAGACAAAACTCTATTCCTTAGGGAATCCAAAGGGAAGATAATCCTAGTCCAGATATATGTTGATGACATAATATTTGGTTCTACAGAAAACAACATTTGTAGGAAGTTTGCTAAACTTATGCAAGGGAAGTTTGAGATGAGTAGCATGGGAGAACTTAAGTTCTTCTTGGGACTCCAAGTAAGACAGACTGATGATGGCCTATCCATATCCCAGTATAAGTTCACCCAGGATTTAATTAAGAAGTATGGTATGGAGTCATCCACTACCATGAGAACTCCAATGGGGATAAGTATGCCTTTAAGAAAAGATGATGCAGGAAAACTTGTAGATGAGTCTTTGTATAGAGGGATAGTTGGCTCCCTCCTTTATCTGACTGCTAGTAGACCTGACATCATGTATGCTACATGTGTCTGTGCTAGGTACCAATCCTACCCAAAAAATCTCATTATACTGCTGTTAAGAGGATTTTGAGATATCTTAAAGGCACACCTAATTTAGGCCTTTGGTACCCTAAGAATAGAGATTTTCTACTGACTGGATATTCAGATGCAGAATTTGCAGAATGCAAAGAAGATAAGAAAAGCACAACTGACACCTGTCAATTTCTAGGAGGGAGATTGATGTCATGGAGCTGTAAGAAGCAGACTATTGTGGCAATCTCCACAGCTGAGTCTGAGTATGTAGCCGCAGGGAGCTGCTGTGCACAGTTATTGTGGATACAGTATCAGCTTAAAGATTATGGTATCCAGGTAAGTAGAACCCATTTATTCTGTGATTCTACAAGTGCTATTTCTATTAATAATAATCCTGTTTCTCATAGTAGAACAAAGCATATAGAAATAAGATATCATTTTCTTAGGGATCATGTAGAAAAAGAGGATATATGTTTAGAATTTGTCAATACAAGTTATCAAATTGCTGACATGTTCACTAAGCCCTTGGATGAAACTAAATTCAATAATTTTAAAATTGAATTAGGTATGCTGAACATAATATAGATTGACAAATTTGTCTAAGTAATTTTGTGTCAACACAAAAAGAGGTCTATGTCGACACAGAGAGGTTGTGTCGACACATCTAGAAAATTGGTGTCGACACTTCAGAGAAGTTGTGTCGATACATCCAGAAGTTATGTCGACACTTAGAATTAGAGCTGACACAGAATTTCTGTTGAACTAATAAGAATGTCTGTGTCAACACATCATTAATTGGTGTCGACAGATAGTAGTCAACACTTCTGTCGAGACATTAGCTGTTTGTGTCGACACCAACTCAACAGTGTCGACACACTAAGTAAATTTTGACGCACCTTTTGACCTTCAATGTTTAGACACATATAAATAGGTCAAGAACATACCCGGTTGACACACTCTCCAGATTTTTGTTGAGAATAGATTCTTGTGTCGACAAACTCTCTCTTCTCCATTCAAGATTTCTCACCATCCCAATGGCACCGAAACTTGACGAAAATGTGAACGAGGGATATGAACTGGTACGGAATGCCTTTGACGATGCTGAACCAGCGATTAAAGCTATGATAGCTCTAATTGCATAAAATGGCTTGTAGTATTTGACATCAGAACCTACAAAGATGTGGAAGAAGGAAATCATTGAGTTCTATGGAGCTGCAACTCAGGATTCAACTGGGCTAAAAATTAGGTCTTCAGTCCAGGGTAATAAAGTCAAACTCACCATGAAAAGCATATGAAAACTCTTCATCTGCCAAAAACTCAAGAAGACGAAGAAGTTACATCTTCCAAGACCAGGGAAGCACTCTAGTGGTGTGGATTAGATCCCACCATGAAAATTGTATCATCTATGCATAGAAAAGGAATGAATGTACAAGGAAAATTCCTTTCTGAAGTAGTTGGCAAAGTAATCTTATGCAAACCAGGTGGACATGATAGGGTCTCAACCTACATGTTCAACCTCATGACCAGGATCATCTACAAAATCAACACCAATTGGTCTGCATTCATATATGAAAAGATTAGCGAAAGCATCAAGAAACCTAATCTAGGTAGGATATTAAGCTTATACTTGGCTGAAGCAATTCCAGAAGTGATGCAACAGGCTGCTGGATCCAAGATCAATCACATGAGGAGAATGTATCTAAGGATAATCTCTAGATGGGACAGAGTGCTAATAAAAGACATGGGTGATGAAGAGAGGCCAGAGAATACTGAGAAGTCACCTGCTCAAGACATTAGACATGATGATCAGATGTAGGGGGAGCCTCATCTTGAGGAAGAACCAACACACTTAGAAAGTGAAATGACTAATCAAACTATTCTTGAGATAATCCAAGAAGTTAATCAAATAATTTTCACTAATGAGGATGAAACACTAACTGTGGCCATGATTGATGTTGACCAGACTACTCAACTCAACAATCAAGCACATGATGTTATCAAGGAAGATACATCACCCGATACTGATGCTCCAGAGTTAGTGGTGCCTCCAGTCCAACCTCAACAAGAGTTTACCCTTGAAGAGTTGTTCCCTGATATCGAGCAAGCAGGAACTGAGAGGGAGAAAGCCAGGACTGAGGGGGAGCAAGCTGGAATTGAGGGGGAGCAAACTAGGACTGAAAAGGAACTGCCTCCTAGTCCTCAGGAAAGAGTTGATATAGATAGTACCTCAGCTTCTAAAGATGAAGCAGAAACTCAAGCAAAGAAGAGAAAGCTGATGGTTTTCAGAAGAAGAAGCCAAAGCTATAAAAAGGCATTGCAGACGGCTCCACAACTAGTTCCTGCATGAAAGAAATTGTACCTAATCACCTAGAGGGGGGGGGGGGTGAATAGGTGACTAAATCTTTTTTAAACTTTTTTAGGCAGAATTCAGATTATATCACAGAGTTATAACTAATTCTTCACAGCAATCAATCAGCAATCACAGAATATACATGCACACAGTGAACACACAGATTTATAGTGGTTCCCCAAGGTTTGGGTACATCCACTTTCCCCCTTCGCCTATCTAGTAGTGTACTAGATTCGGCCAAACTCCTCCACTATCTCAGATCCTCAGATCTTACACTCAGAACCCCAAACAGGTTCCTACAGCTCAGGCCCAAGGCCCTACAACTCAGTCTTCTCCAAAGACCTACACTCAGCCACAAGGCCTACACTCAGAGAAATAGTTCTCCTACACTCAGGCATACATGCCCTACCACTCAGCCTTTATAATTGCAAGCTTACAACTCAGATCCCTAAGGATCCTACAAGTAATTTAGAATACAAAGTATATACCTACAACTCAGAAAAAGAGAGATGAGTTGACAGGTTCTTGATGAGTTCTTGAATGAACTCTGCTGAGATCAACCTCACTTGGCTTTCTTCAAAGCTTCTTGAATGTAGAACACAATAGGATTGATTCTCTGCAGCTGATCTTCAATCACTGCAACTTAAGATTCAGAACTAGGTCTGAACCCTTCTTCACAGCCTGGTTCCAATGGCTGTCTTCTTGGAAGGAGCTCTCTCTCTCCAACTTCTTAGATCTTCACTTGATTCTTCAATGAATAGCTAGATCTTGTGTGTATCACTTGATGTGTTGATCATCTATTTCTGTTGACAGTATAAGCCTTTATATAGGCCTTCTTCATGGTGATCGGCTGATCCAGTTTCTAACGGCTTTTTGACATCTCTAACAGTTGCAGTAGACCGGCTGGAATGGCAGCTGTCATGTTATCCAGTCACTTCTTGAAATATCTGTAACTGTCTGAAAGTGTCGAGACAGTCTGTCTTTAAGTGTCGACACTTATAGACTAAGTGTCGACACAAGTAGACTAAGTGTCGACACTTGCCTTCAAGGTGTCGACACAAATCCTTGTGTTGTAGAATTTATATCTCGACACTGCTTCTTAATCATGTGTCGACACTGATATTGTGTGTCGACACAACTTCTTGTTCTTCAGTACTTAGTTGAATTCTTGTAAGTGTCGACACAACTCCTTTGTGTCGACACATCTTCATGTGTTGAACTTGTTCAGTGTCGACACATCTTCTTGTTTTCGACACATGCCTTCTGTGTTGATATTTGCTGAGTGTCGACACAACTCCTTGTGTCGACACATTCTTCTTCTGTTGAGACTTTGGCTGAGTGTCGACACATCTCCTTTGTGTCGGCACTTGTACTTAGAATTTTTTTTGTTGAACTTTGCTGAGTGTCGACACAGCCTCTTAGTGTCGATACTTTCTTCATGTATTGAGTCTTCTGTTGTGTGTCAACACATTCTTCATTGTGTCGACACTTTCTTCATGTGTTGAGTCTTCTGCTGTGTGTCGACACATTCTTCATTGTGTCGACACTTTCTTCATGTGTTCAGTCTTCTGCTGAGTGTCGACACATTCTTTATTATGTCGACACTTGTACTTAGACTCTACTGAAATTTGCTGAGTGTCGACACAGCCTCCAAGTGTCGACACTTTCTGATGTAGACACAGTTCCTCTGGGTGTCGACACTGCTTCTAAGTGTCGACACAGCTTCACTGGACATTTCTTCAATGAGTGTCGACACAACCTATATGTGTCGACACTTTCTGTCTCGTGTCGACTCTGCATCCCTGGTGTCGACACAATTACTCCAAGTGTCGACACTGCTTGCCTGGGTGTCGACACAAGTCTTCTTAAGTGACGACACTTTCCTTCTGGGTGTCAACACATGGACTTAGAATCTTTTCAGCTTTCCCTGTGAATACTTGACCTGCACAACTAAACTCAAAATACATCAAATACATTTTGATGTATATCATTGAGTAGGGTGAGGCTTCTTCAAATCAGGTACATTTAATCCAATGTACCCAACAATCTCCCCCTATTTGGAAAAGTTATAACCCTTAGTCAATTATATACACCATACAGAATAAAATCATATCATGATGTAAAATAGGATTATGCAATCAGGGAAAGTACATAAACATGTATTAAACAAAACATGTACACACATATATCTCAGAACAATTATGTAATAGATTTTTCACACATCATATTGTTCTAACAACTTTGTCATATTCATTATACAAAAGTTTACAGAGTGTTTAAAATCAAAAGATTACAACTGTAAACTAAAGATAATTCTATTCTATTGCTTCTCAGTCTCCTTGATAACTATGCCCTTCCCAGACTGTATCTTTGCTTGCACAGGGGCTTCAGCATCTTCAGTAGCAGCAGGCTTCTTGCCTTTAAGATCCTTCTTTGTCTGCTCTTCAGCCTTGATCTTTTGCCTCTCAAAGTAATGATAAGGCTTGGGAAAGTACTTGCTAGGCTCCTGGGCAGTAGGAGGTAGCTTTCCCATCTTTGCCTTTCTTCTATACTGCACAATGGCTTCTTGCCTTGTCTCATGCTTCCTCCACTCCAGTTCAGAAAACCACTTGTTTCTATCTTGAATATTGTCTTTGGCAGCCTTCCATGTAGTTAAGATAATATTCCTTGAAGTGGGGCTCCACTGCTCAAAGTCAGGCCTTTGTTCAGCTTGCTCTCTGAACCTTTTCTTAGACAATTTAGTCTCTTATTCTTTCAGCAACAAAGCTTCTTGTTCTTTCAATATGGCCTCAGATACTGGCTGAACCGCTTTTTCTAGGATGACCTTCTCAATTCCCTCAGGAGGGCTATACATGGATTGTATATCAGCATGTATCATATAAAAGTCTGGAGGAGGGTAGATTACTTGAGCCACTTCAGGTTGCTCCCCTCCTAGATATGAAGGATTTATCCCAGACTCTGCAACATTATCATCATCACATAAAGGAGGATAACCAAGAGTAGCTCTGATAGAATTAGAAATCCACTTGGCATGATCAGAGCTGGCTTTGACTAACACCCTCTCCCCCTTTATGACTTCTCTAACCATGTGATCCCTCAGATTATCTTTTTGAAATCTTATTTGGGCATCCAAATAGTTTACTCCATCCTTAAAGTAAGGTTTCAACCTTTGGAGTTTGTCAGTTATTATCTTCTGAGAGTCTTGTATAGCAGTCTTAACAGCAGTTATCCCCTCTTGGAATGCTTTATCAAAGTCTGCTTTAGTTGTAGCATTAGCTGTAGTCTGCCCTGCAGCTATATTCTTCATCTCTGTGACAATTGCATTGTGTGAAGCAGTCAAATTGTCATTCATCCTGAGCTGGTTCTCCAGAACATATCCTTGCTTCAGTGCAATGTCATCCACTTGAGCTTTGATTTTCTCCTGATGAGTAGCTAGATAGACTACTGCATTCCCTCCCTTGTGGAAGCAGTCGGTCATCTCCTTCTTATTTAGATTCATCTCAAATCTAATAGACTTAATGTCTTGGGCCAGATCAAATTGTAAAGACTTATGCCCCTCATCCATATATGTTTCTATTGCTTTCCTTTGCTCATCAAGCTTTATTTGCATAACAATCATCAAAGAACTGTAATCTACAGATGGTGCTGGCTGTAGTGCAGGCTGTGGTGCTATGGTTTGTAGAGCTTTCTTATAAGTCTGGCTCCTCCTCTTGAAGACTTGGAATTTCCTTTTCTTTGCTCTTGCAGCCTCCTCATCTTCAGAAGCTGATGTGCTAGCTATTTCTACCCTCTCCCTAGGTAGCTCCTCAACATCCTTTGGCTTCTCAGGCTCTTTCCTTGCAGTTTCTTCTAGAATTTCCACTTGCTCCCCCTCAACTTTAGCATTCTCCCCCTCAGCAGCAGCACTTGCTTTCTCAAAGTCTGTTTGATCCAGATTAAGGAAGAGATCTTCCATTGTAAATTCCTGTGGAGGTTGTGGTGGAGATTCTCTTATCTCATCAATTACTTGATTTGGTTCCACTTGATCTTCAACAGATGTGTCTTCCATGACAACATCTTGGGGTTGGCTATGTGTTGGAGTCTACTGATTGACATTATGTAATGAATCAGACAATACATCATCCTCAATATGGAAATCTAATGCATTAATCTCAGTGATTACCTCAAGTATGGTGTGGGTTGCTTGTTCACTTTCTAGAGGTGTTGGCTCTTCAACCAGTAGAGGCTCCCCCTGGATAGAATCTTGGTGAAGAGGGCTAGCCTGTGGTAGCTCCCTCTGCCCGTCTACAGCTACTTGTCTATCTGGAGACTTTCCAACAGCTTCAGTTTCTTGTTCATCATCTGGTGTAAAGACAACATGCTCTTCAGAGCTACTAGATGATTCTTGAGCCACTGGGGCTATCTTCTTCTTCTTCTTTTGGGGTGTTACCTTCTCAGGTGTTGGCAATTCCTTGGTCAAGACCCTATCCCATCTTGAGAAGATTCTCATGTCCATCTTCCTCATGTGATTGATCTTTGATCCTGCAGCTTGACTCATTACTTCTGATATACTACCAGCCAAGTAAAGACTTATTATCCTACCCAAATTGGGTTTCTTCAGGCTCTCCTTAATCTTCTCAAACACTACTCCAGACCAATCAGTGTTTAGTTGGAAGATTAACCTTGTCATTAGACTGAACATATATGCTGAAATCCTGTCATGTCCTCCAGACTTGCACAGGATCACCTTGCCAACAATTTCAGAGAGAAATTTGCCTTGGCTGTTCATCCCCTTTCTATTGAATACTGATCCAATTTTCATCTTGGAATCCAGTCCACACCATGTTAAAGCTTCTCTGGTCTTGGAAGCAGAAACTTCATCTTCTTCCTTAGTCCTTGGTAGGTTTAGTACCTTTCTCAAACTCTTAGATGTGATCTTCACCTTTTCTCCATGAACCCTAGACTTTATATTGAGTCCAGATTCATCTACTTTAGCTCTATTTAAGAATTCCAGGACCTCTTTGTTCCATATCTTGGTTGGCTCTGAAACAAGAAAATCTAATCCAGAGTTTGCAACTAGGGTTACCATATCCTTGATCTCCGGTTCTGCGTCAGCAAACGCATACCGCACCAGTTCATAGCCTTCATTCATGTTCTCCTCAAGCTTGGACGCCATTAGGGTTTGAAGAATTTGAATTGAGAGAAGAGAGGTGTCGACACACAAGTTTGGTCTCGAAACTTTAGTGAGCGTGTCGACAGACAATGTTGAAACCCTATTTATACCTTTCTAGAGTTGAAGATGAAAGGGCGCGTCAACTAACTTAAATTGTGTCGACATTGTTGATAAGTGTCGACACAGACTTATAATGTCTCGACACAAGTTTAGTCAACAGAATATATGTGTCGACACTTGTTTATGTGTCGACACCACTTAGCTCGACACTTAGTCGAGATTTTACTTCACTAATTCTGAGTAAAGCCTAAGTGTCGACACCACCTTGGATGTGTCGACACCTACTTATCATGTGTCGACACTAATTCTCTGAAATGTCGACACCAACTTCCTAGATGTGTCGACACCTTTTCTCTGAAGTGTCGACACCAATTCTCTGTCTCGACACAGACAACTCTGTGTGTCGACACTATTTTACTTAGCCATTTCTATAAACTTATTCTAAGTTTATCATACCTAATTCAATTTTAAACCTATTGAATTTGGTTTCTTCTAAAGGCTTAGTATACATGTCAGCTAGTTGATTATCTGTATTAACATACTCCAGTGAAATATCTTCTTTTTCTACATGTTCCCTTAGAAAATGATATTTTATTTCAATGTGTTTAGTTCTACTATGGGAAACAGGATTGTTTGCAATAGATATAACACTAGTAGAATCACAAAATAGTGGTGTTCTACTTACCTGAATACTATAATCCTCAAGCTGATGTTGTATCCATAGAAGTTGAGCACAACAACTTCCTGCAGCCACATATTCTGATTCTGCTGTGGAGATAGCCACACTTGTTTGCTTTTTGCTACTCCATGAAATCAGTCTTCCACCTAGGAATTGACAGGTACCAGTTGTACTCTTCCTATCTTCTTTGCAGCCTGCAAAATCTGCATCTGAATAACCTGTCAGTTCACAGTCTCCATTCCTAGGGTACCAAAGGCCTAGATAAGGAGTGCCCTTTAGATATCTCAGTATCCTTTTGACTGTTGTCAAATGAGATTCTTTAGGGCATGCTTGGTACCTAGCACAGACACATGTAGCATACATGATATCTGGTCTACTTGCAGTCAAATAGAGTAGGGAGCCAACTATCCCTCTATACAAAGTCTCATCTACAGGTTTCCCTGCATCATCTTTGCTAAGAGACACACTTGACCCCATATGAGTCTTCATGGTACTGGATGAATCCATACCATACTTCCTTATCAGTTCTAGGGTGAACTTAGACTGGCATATGGATAAACCATTCTCAGTCTGTCTAACTTGGAGACCCAAGAAGAACTTAAGTTCCCCCATACTGCTCATCTCAAATTGTCCTTGCATAAGTTTTGCAAACTTTTTGCAAAGACTACTTTCAGTAGACCCAAATATTATGTCATCTACATATATTTGGACTAGTATTATCTTGCCTCTGGATTCCCTAAGGAATATAGTCTTGTCTATTTTCCCCCTTGTGAATTTATTCTCAATGAGGAAACTAGACAGGGTTTCATACCAAGCCCTAGGGGCTTGTTTTAACCCATACAAAGCCTTCCTAAGTCTATAGACATAATTAGGTTGAGTTGAATCAACAAAACCTGATGGCTGTTCCACATAGACCTCTTCTTTCAGATTACCATTAAGAAAGGCTGACTTAACATCCATTTGGTATACTTTAAATCCTTGATAGGTTGCATAGGCCAGGAACATCCTTATGGCTTCCAGTCTGGCTACTGGAGCAATGGTTTGATCAAAGTCAATACCTTCTTCCTGCCTATATCCCTTAGCAACCAGTCTTGCTTTGTTCTTGATAATTACTCCATGTTCATCCATCTTGTTCCTAAAGATCCACTTGGTCCCAATTATGTTGTGGTCTTTTGGTTTAGGAACAAGCTCCCAGACTTTGCATCTCTTGAACTGATTCAGCTCTTCTTGCATTGCCTCAATCCAATGAGGGTCTAGGATGGCTTCTTCAAATTTCTTTGGCTCAACTTGGGATAGAAAACTGGAGTAGAGTGCTGCACTCTGATTTCTGCTCCTTGTTTGTACCCCTTGTCTTATATCACCAATGATTTGATCTACTGGATGATCTCTTAGATGCCTATTAGCTGGAGGCATCCTGGCTTCAGGTTAAACTTCTTTAGTTTCTTCAACTTGCTGCACTCCTTGGACTTCTTCTGCATTAGGTACATGTAGTACTCCCCCTGGACAATATCCACTATCTTCTACTTGCTGTCTTGCAGTAGGTCCTTCTTCTATAGTGAGCTTGTCCATCTTCTCAGTCACACCTGTGGAGCTGCAAATACTACTAGACAACTCATTGTTAATAAGTCTAGCTTCATCAAATACTACATGTACTGACTCTTCTACAACTTGAGTAGACAAGTTGTAGACTCTATAAGCCTTACTATTGTTGCTGTACCCAACAAAGATCCCCTCTTAGGATTTGGCAGCAAACTTAGTCAAGTAAGACTTTCCATTGTTAAGTATAAAGCACTTACAACCAAAGATCCTGAAGTAGGATAGGTTTGGTTTTCTGCCTTTCACAATCTCATAGGGGGTCTTATTGTGGCTCTTAGTAATGGTAGCCCTATTAATTACATGGCATGCAGTATTAACTACCTCAGCCCAGAAATATTCTGGGAGAGATGTGTCACTTAATAGGGTTCTACCAGCCTCAATCAAGGTTCTATTTTTCCTCTCAGCAATGCCATTTTGCTGAGGTGTTCTTGGTGAAGAAAATTCCTGAAATATCCCAAATTCTTCACATAGTTTTGTCATATTATCAGACTGGAATTCAGTACCATGGTCACTTCTTATCTTGACCACTGTACTGTCTAGTTCATTCTGAACTTGTTTGACAAAACTATAGAAGATACTAGGTGTTTCAGATTTCTGTCTAAGGAAGAACACCCAGGAAAACCTTGAGTAATCATCTACAACCACAAATGTGTAGACCTTCCTACATAGGCTGTGAACTGGCATAGGACCAAAGAGATCCATATGCAAGAGGTATAAACACCTCACAGCATCTTTGTTTTCAATGCTATTAAAGGTGGATCTAGTCTGCTTGCCCTTTTGACAAGCTGAGCATATTCCATCTCTAATACACTTAACTTGAGGACCATTCCTCACTAACTCTTTACTATAGAGTTGACCAATTGTCTTGTAGTTAAGATGGGCTAGCCTCTTATGCCATTTGACACAATGAGAGACTTTCTCATCAGCTACAAGACACACTGGAGAAGCATTGTTCTCACTCATAATGTCTAGACAATAGACATTTCTTTTTCTGTAACCAGTCAAAATGATCTCTTGAATATTTGATCTCCTGATATGACAACCATCTTTGACAAATGAGATGTCATATCCTAAATCACTCAATTGACTTATACTAATAAGGTTATGTTTCAAACCTTTAACATAAGCCACTTGAGTAATAGTTATATGGGTGCTAGAAATGTTACCAAAACCCTTGATGATTCCTTTTTCAGAACCACCAAAGGTGACTTTAGGACCATCCTTGATTGGTGTGAAGTCCTTTAGCAATCCCCTAGTTCCAGTCATGTGCCTGGAACATCCACTGTCCAAGTACCATATTGGGGCATGGCCACTTGGACTTACCTGCAAAACAGATTAGTTGACCTTAGAACCCAAAGAATTCTTGGGTCCTTGGTGCTGGTTAGATTGCCTCTTAATAAAGCTACCTGCAGGTCTTCCAACAGGCAGTTTGCTACACAACTTGGCACTAGAATTGTGCCAACAATCTATGATAAAGTGGCCTACCTTGCCACAACACCAACACTCAAATCTATTGTACCTTTGCTTAGGTACATCCCTAGCTGTTTTATCTACAGCTGTCTTGTTGAGAGCTGGGGCTTTGCCCTTAGACTTGAACTTTACAGTCCTAGCAGGGTTAGTAAACCCCAATCCGGTTTTACCCTTGTAAGATATAAACTCATTAATCAAAGGTAAAACAGACTTAGATTTAGAAAACCTTGCAACTATGTCTCTCTCCTTCTGAAGACTAATCTCCAGATTTTTGATTTGATCATTCTTGAATGTTATAGTTCCCATCTGAATAACAGTTATGTTCTTCAGTCTGGCTATTTCATTTAACTTTTGATCAATTAGCTTATCAAAATCAATTGCAGCCATTTTGAGACTTGCAATCTCCTTAGCCTGACTCTTGGCCAAGGATTTGCTTTTCTTAAATGCTTGCAACAGAACTCTATATTCATCAATCAATTGATGAATATCCCCTTCAGATTCAGATCCACTGGCATCATTTGATGCTGATGTAACTGAATCTGAACTAGCATTAGAAATTAAACTTAAAGAACAATTTTGTACCTTACTAGGTCCAGGATGCTCCTGGATTTTGTCACCTTCTGTTAAGGCCATCAGTCCTTTGCACTGAATGTCCTCTTGCTCATATATAGAGTTCATTATCTGGATGAACTCCTCTTCTTCTTCAGCAAACAGTCCTATGTAATCTTCAGCTTCTGACTCAGTTTCTGAAGAAGACATGTTTGACAGGCCTTTGTCCTTCTTGGCAACAAAAGACCTTTCCTTCTAGCCCTTGAATTGAGTCTTTTTCTTATTATTAGACTCTTTCCTTTTCTCAGGACAGTCAACAATAACATGTCCTTGTCTGTTACAGCAATAACAAACAATTTTTGATAAAGTTGCTTTGCTTGACTTGGTCTTTCTCCTGTCTTTCTTTGATGACTTCTTGTTCTGATAATAGTCATCTTTTCCCTGTGAAGTGGATGGCTTTGTCCTCCACTGTTTCTTCTTTAGGAACTTCTGAAAGTGTCTTGTGAAAGCTGTAAAGTCCTCATCAGTCTCACTGCTTTCAGACTTTCTGCTTTATGAATCATCAGACTCAGTCTCAGCCACTTTTGGAGGTGGAGATGGAGACTTACTTCTGTATTTTCTGGTGGCTTCTGTCTTGAATGCCACTGTCCTTTCTTTATGCTCACTTCTTGTAGTCTTCTCCTCTTCTTTCCTCACCATCAACTGCATCTCATAGGATAGCAGTTTTCCAAACAATGTTGGAGGAGAGATATCTGCTAACTTGGCCATTTCCCTTATGACATAGATCTTGGTGTCCCAGTCCTTTGTTAGGGACCTCAAGAACTTATCATTTAGCTCATAATTACTGAACTCTCTTCCATAGAACATTAGCTCATTTACTATCCTATAGAATTTCTTATAGCATTCTGTTATACTATCAGTCCTGCCTTGCCTGAAACTTTCATATTCCTGGTTTAACAAAGACTTTCTGTCCTGTCTCACTTCTTCAGAACCCTCCATATACACTATCAAGTATCCCACATCTCCTTAGATGTCTTACAGTGTATCAAGTTCTGGAAGGTAGCATCATCTATGGCACTCACAATGATATTCTGAGCCCTCTTGTCCATTGTAGCTAGAATTATCTCATCTTTTGTCATTTCAGAGAAGTCCTTAGGTGTTCTCTGATTTGCATCCAGGACTGATACCTTCATAGGCACATATGACCCTTCTTTAACTGTGATGTAAATTCTAGGGTCTGAGGCTTCCATAAATAGTCTCACCCTTTCTTTCCAGATGCCAAAAATCTCTTTTCTGCAAATGGGCAACTTCATGGATCCAAGTTCCTTATGATTCTCTGTTGAACCCATGTTTCTTGATTTTCTTGATTCTGCACTTTACTTATACTGAATCTGCCAACAGGATCTACTCAGACAATTAAGTCTTTTTTTGAGTAACCTCCCTCTGATACCACTTGAAAGAAATTGTACCTAATCACCTAGAGGGGGGGGGGGGGTGAATAGGTGACTAAATCTTTTTTAAACGTTTTTAGGCATAATTCAGATTATATCACAGAGTTATAACTAATTCTTCACAGCAATCAATCAGCAATCACAGAATATACATGCACACAGTGAACACACAGATTTATAGTGGTTCCCTAAGGTTTGGGTACATCCACTTTCCCCCTTCGCCTATTTAGTAGTGTACTAGATTCGGCCAAACTCCTCCACTATCTCATATCCTCAGATCTTACACTCAGAACCCCAAACAGGTTCCTATAGCTCAGGCCCAAGACCCTACAACTCAGTCTTCTCTAAAGACCTACACTCAGCCACAAGGCCTACACTCAGAGAAATAGTTCTCCTACACTCAGGCACACAGGCCCTACCACTCAGCCTTTATAATTGCAGGCTTACAACTCAGATCCCTAAGGATCCTACAAGTAATTTAGAATACAAAGTATATACCTACAACTCAGAAAAAGAGAGATGAGTTGACAGGTTCTTGATGAGTTCTTGAATGAACTCTGCTGAGATCAACCTCACTTGGCTTTCTTCAAAGCTTCTTGAATGTAGAACACAATAGGATTGATTCTCTGCAGCTGATCTTCAATCACTGCAACTTAAGATTCAGAATTAGGTCTGAACCCTTCTTCACAGCCTGGTTCCAACGGCTGTCTTCTTGGAAGGAGCTCTCTCTCCAACTTCTTAGATCTTCACTTGATTCTTCAATAAATAGCTAGATCTTGTGTGTATCACTTGATATGTTGATCATCTGTTTCTGTTGACAGTATAAGCCTTTATATAGGCCTTATTCATGGTGACCGGCTGATCCGGTTTCTAACGGCTTTCTGACATCTCTGACAGTTGCAGTAGACCGGCTGGAATAACAGCTGTCATGTCATCCAGTCACTTCTTGAAATATCTGTAACTGTCTGAAAGTGTCGAGACAGTCTGTCTTTAAGTGTCGACACTTATAGACTAAGTGTCGACACAAGTAGACTAAGTGTCGACACTTGCCTTCAAGGTGTCGACACAACTCCTTGTGTTGTAGAATTTATATCTCGACACTGCTTCTTAATCATGTGTCGACACTGATATTGTGTGTCGACACAACTTCTTGTTCTTCAGTACTTAGTTGAATTCTTATAAGTGTCGACACAACTCCTTTGCGTCGACACATCTTCATGTGTTGAACTTGTTCAGTGTCGACACATCTTCTTGTTGTCGACACATGCCTTCTATGTTGATACTTGCTGAGTGTCGACACAGCTCCTTGTGTCGACACATTCTTCTTCTGTTGAGAATTTGGCTGAGTGTCGACACATCTCCTTTGTGTCGACACTTGTACTTAGAATTTTTTTGTTGAACTTTGCTGAGTGTCGACACAGCCTCTTAGTGTCGACACTTTCTTCATGTATTGAGTCTTCTGCTGTGTGTCGACACATTCTTCATTGTGTCGACACTTTCTTCATGTGTTGAGTCTTCTGCTGTGTGTCGACACATTCTTCATTGTGTCGACACTTTCTTCATGTGTTGAGTCTTCTGCTGAGTGTCGACACATTCTTTATTATGTCGACACTTGTACTTAGTCTCTGCTGAAATTTGCTGAGTGTCGACACAGCCTCCAAGTGTCGACACTTTCTGATGTAGACATAGTTCCTCTGGGTGTCGACACTGCTTCTAAGTGTCGACACAGCTTCACTGGACATTTCTTCAATGAGTTTCGACACAACCTGTATGTGTCGACACTTTCTATCTGGTGTCGACTCTGCATCCCTGGTGTCGACACAATTACTCCAAGTGTCGACACTGCTTGCCTGGGTGTCGACACAAGTCTTCTTAAGTGTCGACACTTTCCTTCTGGGTATCGACACATGGACTTAGAATCTTTTCAGCTTTACCTGTAAATACTTGACCTGCACAACTAAACTCAAAATACATCAAATACATTTTGATGTATATCATTGAGTAGGGTGAGACTTCTTCAAATCAGGTACATTTAATCCAATGTACCCAACACTGCACATGATTATAGCTCCTTACTGGTATCTTTGCAAGTAAAATTATATGAACAAAGAATAGCCATGGAGAAATATATGGATGAGACCCATAAAAATTTGCAATTCTCCTTGGCTCAAGATATAAAATCAATTACATTTGAGGTAAATCAGAATGAAAAGGAGATGACAGATTGCTTCCACAAAGGAGGTAATGCTGTGTTTTTTCTAGCAAAACAACAAGAAGGAATAAAGACTCAAGTTGCTGATCTAGTAGTTAAGCAAGGCTATGTCCTAGAAAATCAACTGAGGATGAATGATAATCTTACTGAATCACATAATGTGATTGTTACAACATTAAAGAATACTGCAACTACACTGATTGAGGCAAGGGCTAAAGACAAATCAGAGTTTGATAAGAAACTTCAAGAGGATTTAGCCACTTTTAAATCTGCACTTCAAGCCTCTCAGAAGATTATATCTGCTCAGCTTCTAAAGTTTAAAGCCTATTATACCGAGGGAACAAATTATCTGGATACTCAAATCAGGTTCCAAAAGAATGATCTCAGGGATCATATTGAAAGAGAAGTCCTAAATTGGGAGAGGTTGATAGTCAATGCTAGCTCAAAGCATGCCAAATGGATAACAAATGCTGTTAGAGCAACTCTGGGATATCCACCCCTATGTGATGATGACAACATAGCTGGGTCAGGAATTCAAGCTGCAAGAATTGAAGGGGGACATCAGGAAGTAACTCAAATCATCTATCCCCCTTCTAACTTTGAGGACATTCAACATTCGATTCATTAGATGTACAACCTCCAGAGGGTACTAATAATGTTATCATTGAGAAAGTAGAAATGTCAGAGGCAGCTTTGAATAAAGAGCAAGAAGCTCAGCTCTCAAAGAAAAGGTTTAGAGAACAAGCAGAATTGAAGCCTGATTTTGAGCAATGGAGTCCTACTTACAGGAATATTATATTGACTGCCTAGAAAGCTGTAAAGGACAAGACCCATGAAAGGGGAAAATGGTACATTGAGCAAGAATGGAACAAGTTTGAAGCCAGGCAGGAAGCCATTCTTCAATACAGAAGGAAAGCAAAAGCTGGGAAATTACCTGCTAATGCTCTAGAGCCTAGCAAGTACTTCACAAAGCCTTTTCATTATTTTGAAAGGCAAAAGATAAGGGCTGAAGAATAGAAAAGAAAAGATCTGAAAGGCAAGAAACCTGCTGATGATGCGGAACCTACTGTGTAGGCTCAGGTCAAACCAAGAAAAGGCATAGTCATCTAGGAGCCAGATCAGCCTTAGTATAGATTAACTAGATTTTACAACAATGTAATCTTTAGTTGTTATAAAAATCTATGTAAACTGATTGTTGAAAAACTTTTGATAGTTTAACAAAACAATGATTCATGCTCACTGTGTTTGCATCATTCTGTAATGACATATTATACATGTTTTGTTTATATGTTGCCCTATCATGTAATGTTTTTATACATCATAATGTGTGTTTATTATAAATGGTGTATATCATTGACTATGAGTTATTACTTCTCCAAATAGGGGGAGATTGTTGGGTACATTGGAAAATGTGTACCAGATTTGAAGAAGCCTCACCCAACTCAGTGATATCCATCAAGGTGTATTTGATGTTGTTTTGAGTTTACATGTGCAGGTTAAGAATATGCAGGAAAAGTTTCTAAGTCCATGTGTCAACACCAGAAGAAGCTGTGTCGACACTTGTGAAGACTTGTGTCGACACTTGAGAAAAGCTGTGTCGACACCTAGAGTCAATTGTGTCGACACTTGGAGAAGCAGTGTCGACACACAGAAAGTTCAGTCGACACACAGAAAGTTCAGTCGACATCAACTGTGTCGACACACAGGACTTGTGTCGACACACAGAAAGCTCAGTCGACATCAACTGTGTCGACATACAAGACTTGTGTCGACTCACAGAAAGTTCAGTCGACATCAACTGTGTTGACACACAGGACTTGTGTCGACATACACACCAGAATTTCTTCTAAGTCAATTGTGTCAAGACAAGAAGTGACTGTGTCGACACACAGGACTTGTGTCAACACATTCTTACAGAAGCTATGTCAAGAAGCAGTGTTAACACTATGATAGCTATGTCTACACCACCAAGGATTGTGTCGACACTTAGTATACTTGTGCCGACACATGTGAAGTTCAGACTCGAAATTTTGCTGACAGAGACAAAGTTTCAAGAAATGACTAGAAGACTTGACAGCTTCCATAACCAACAAGTCTACTGCAACTGTCAGATCTGTCAGGAGTTGGTAAGCAACCGGATCAGCCGGTAACCTTGGATGAAGTCTATATAAAGATAGATTCTATCAACAAAGGAAGAAGTAAGAAAAATAAAGTACACAAATCACAATTACAACAGAAGATCCAACATATACAAGGAAATCCAGTCAGAGATTTCAAGTGGATCTAAGTGAAGAATTTCAACATATCTTCCGAAAAATTTGTAGAGAGTGAGAGCTCCAACAATTCAAGTGAAGAAAGAGACTATCGACAACTAGTCTCTTAAGAGCAGATCCGGAACTAATCTGCAAAGAAGATAATGCAGTAGCCCCGAGCCGACCCCTCTCGGTTGGCCTAGCCAGAGGACCACGTTCTGGCGACCACTGCCGGGCTGCAGCCCAAGCACCCCACCCATGACCGCGCCTATTCTCAGCGCGGTGGGATGTTGGGGCGAGGTCTCGAACCCAACCCCCTTGATAAAGAGCTTTCCTAACAGCTCTCATCACCAGGTCACCATCATCGTCAGAGGGAGGACGCTCCTTGGCCACATGTCGTGGGAAGTCGGCTCCATCAGTCCTCCCCCTCTTAAAAATACTCATCACTGATGAGTATACCTGTGTGTACTCGCCTGGAAGGTCATCGGCGGGGAAGAAGAATCTGCATGACAAAAGGTGGTCTTGGAGGGACCTCAAATACGCGTTATCCAAAGAAGGAAAAAGAATTTCAACAACATCCACCAACATACCTCCGATGGAGACCAAGAAGGAGAATGATCCTAGGAAACTGTCACCACCCAACCTAATAGAAAGCATAGTTGAAAATATATACGGAGAGGTAGATACATCAAGTGTCATAAAAGCATAAAGCATAAAGTATGTAACGATGAAAATAGGAGCTATGCCCCAATCAGTGGAAACTTTTAAAAGAAATGTCATGTCACCAAACTTCCGTAAAATTCGTAAAGAATAGACTAGCCGATTCGTTATTATTTCTAAGGTGCCCGGGAGCATCTGTTCAGGGGTGAGACAATCCAAAATCAAATCAATCACATAACAGTGGGAGACTTTCTGATACAAACTCGCAAGTAAATTAAAGGACGCATTTTGATGGATTAAAAGGATAAGAATGCGCCTAATTAAATTAAAACCATGTGGGGTGAACCCATGTGCAACATGACTAGAATTAATAGTAGAAAATAACGGAACTATGTCAGGTGGCACGGGTTCTTTAAATTCAAAAATTATTTCAGTGGAGCCTAACGTTTTCGTTTTAAATTTGGAATTATATTTTGATTTAAAAATTTCGTAATGAATAGCCAGCAGAAAATGCTCGTCACCAACTACGTTTACCCACGTCAATCTAAGTAAGCCTAATGGGGAGGCAGTAATAATAAACTTCTCCAAATATAAAGGGCTAGGAATGACTAGCTCGTGTCCTAACAAATCATCTACTCGAGTTAAATGAACCGGAGGGAGAGTTGACATGGGTGATTCCGTAGGGGAAGTTAAGTCACACTCAACGTCAAAACACGGATTACTCGTCCAAGAACAAGCCTCCGGTAGCAGGCCGTTAAAATCATAGGAAAAATTAAATAGTGGATTCGTCCTCACTGAAAGCTCAGCCGACAAGTCTTCCAACTCATTCGATACTTCATTTAATTCAGAATTAGTGATCGTATCATAGGTTGGCAAAATCGTACCTGACAAAATTTCTAAACTAACACGGGCCCCAGGCGAAGGAGCTATCAATGAAATGTCTATCGGACCCTCAGTGCAACCGTCCTCCAAAGAAAAGTCTTCCGCGCAGGGTAAATCTACCAAAGCTTCACAACCTTCGTTGACCAGCTCTTCCCATGAGGTGGGTACATTGCCTAAAGCAGAATAGAGGGATGGGCAAATCGAATCCCGGGGAGTATCAAAATTAACTTGACTTTTACACGGCATTGATAACGTAAACGAACTAACTCCCAGATGTATCACACTAAGATTATCCCAAATTGAACGACCATCCCAAGGTGACTCTTCTAATACCATTGAAACATCTATTAATTTTGGGTCATCCATTATAATATTATGATCCTCACTCGCACTATCCGACTGGATTGATATAACGGGGAAGCTAAATAAATGGGCACCTCAATATGTTCCGAGCTAGAAGGAACTAGCTCGTGTTCTAGCAGGTCATCACCTAAATCAGTAACAGGTAAGCTGTCAACATCGGGTGACTCAGCCGGAATGTCTTCTGACTCAGGGTCATCAGAAGACTCCGTAACTATCATGGGAGACGCCTCAGAAACATCGCCGAAAGGAAGAGGAGATGATTCCTCAGAGGATAAGTCCTCGTCCAGGTCACTAGGGTAACCAATCTCCTCATCATCACTCAAATCGCCAACGTAATCAGCCCCGCCCTCAGTGACGGGCACAGTCCTATTCACGACCTTAGACTCATCAGGGGAGTCTACAACTAAATCAGGCAACTCAGGGGGAGACTCAAAATGGTCTACAAGCGTAATCAGGGTAGGACACACAATAGAGCCAAGACCAGATTCGCCACTAGACTCACCTATAGTAATCGTCTGATATGAGAGAACTTTACTCCTAGGAATCTGGTGCTTCTCAATTTCTAATGCCGCGGTAAAAGTAGAGTCTAGATCTGTGTGCCAATAACACAGTAATTTACCCTGGATGTAGGGGTTTAATCCCCTACGAAACCTAGAGAGGGTGATCTCTGACAACTCCTTCAGACCACTTCTAACCATCATATTCTTAAAAAGACTCATATAATCCGAGACCGACTTGTTCCCTTGTTTAAGGTTAGTCAAATCTTCAGTTATCTGTCGCTTGGTATGGACGTTAGGTTTATAGTCATTCTTAAAGATCGGTATGGAACTAGCGCCGTCCGTAGGATAACTAGGGTGTTGCCTTGGGAGAAATGGTACTACTTGGCTAGCCTTTAATTGGCCAGTCAACGCCTTAATCTCATCCACTACCAGACATTGGAATGGCTTTCTAACGTCCCTAATGGAACCTAATGATTTTCCTCGGGAAACATTGACGTCGTAGGACATATTGTGATAACCGGAGAGAAAACTCGATCCGGAATTTGTGCACATACAATGAGAAACGCTTCTGGCCCAATTAAAATAGGTTTGTTGGAATTGTTCCCGCTTAACCACTAAGGTAATATTAATTAAAATAGATTTTCTTACAGAATAAAATATGAAGATTATTAATTAAATATTTTTTTTGATTTTTTTGCTGAAAAATAAGAAATGTAAGTTGCTATTGGCAGACCAGAAAAATATTTTTTTGATTATTTTGACTCTGAACGTGCATACAAAGTGCGTGTTAACGTGCTAAATAAAAGGGGGATGGTGCCAATTAAGAAATTGACGTGAACCTCCCTCTGATACCAAATTGATGTAGACTCACTCTTTCGAGTGTTATGGGTGGCCGACGGAACTAACACGACGTTCTCCGATAACTCTCACGTCACACTCAAGCATTTAATGCAACAACGACACAATTAATATTGTTACTAATTAAAGATTACAGGGGGGTTCGCAAGGCCCCTTAAGATAATACCAAGGCGATATGTCGAGGTCCTCTCAAGCTAAAAGAACCCACACGGTTCGATCGAGCGTTGTTGTAACAAGAGAGAATCCACCGAAAAAAAAGATTCGGACAAGGGTGGTTCTCTCCCAACAAAATAAAACGAGGGCCGCCACGCCTCACGAACTTAAACGAAAGAAATAAACACGACAATAACTAAAAGAAATTAGCCACGAAAATTCAAGCATTACACAAGACACGCAATTTACCAATGCCACAAGATCTATCAAAAGAAGAGAAACACATAAAGGTGGGAATGTTTGTTACCCAACCAGATTTGATGAATCCGGTTCACTCTACTAGAATCGTTCTTCAATGGCTCCGCCAGAGATACGCCGGAGGGAGAGAAATTCGCCGCCTTCTTCGTATCACGCTATATTTGGAAAGTCCCGGCGAAATCTTCTGAATATGGAAATAATATTTCCCAATAAGGCAGGAGAGAGAAAGGTGGCAGGATATCAGAAATAAGTAAGGAATGATATGATTTCAAATATGGTAGGTAGAGAATTTAAGGACGGAGATATATTTTGAATATGGTAAATAAGGGATGAATATGGTAGAGGATCTTTATGGTTTTTAGGAAGGGGAATAGGGTGGGGGTCGGATTTGGTGAGGAGGAGGAGGAGGCCTCGGGTGAGAGGTGGGGTGGCCGGATTTGTGAAGGGTGGTGTTAGGTGGCGGCTTTGGAGGTTGGTGATGGAGGTGGCTCGGCTAGGATTGCTAGGAAGTGGCTCGGGTTGGTTGTGGGAGAGCGGTGGCCGGTTGTGTGGAGGAGGAAGGAGATGGTAGGGCTCGGGTAGCAAGGATGTAGGGAAGGGATGAAGGGAGAAGTGGAGGAGAAGGGAGGCCGAGAGAGATGGGAGGAGGAGGGTGGCCGACGACCAAAGAAGAAGAGGAATAGAGGGGGCCGAAATTTGCCTTGGAGAAGGAGGAGGATTTCAATCTTGAAATTAGGTTTTCTTTTCATTCATTCACGAGGGAAAAACAAAGGAGTACATGCCTTTATATAGGATTTACAATCACGGGAAAAGGGCTACATGTAGCCCAACATGAAAATGAAATAAAACACAACCATACACCATGGTTTTATAACATAACCATGTTACAAATAATACATGAAATTAAACATGAAATGAAAATGATAATTTTGAAATAAAACAACTAATTTAATATATTATTACTCAATTATTATTTATTAATATATATTATTAATAAATAATAATTGGGCTTGCGCTCCGGACGGCTATTGTGGCGACGCCAATAATTGGGCTTGCGCTCCGGACGGCTATTGTGGCGACGCTTCCAAAGGTCATCTGTAAGCATGCTGTCGCCGTCATCAAAGTGTTGTGGGCCGACGTCTCCATTCAAATCTACCAGGTCACCATCATCGTTAGAGGGAGGACGCTCCTTGGCCACATGTCGTGGGAAGTCGGCTGCATCAGAAGATTTCAGATTGATTTCTGGATTTTAAGAAGGAAGCTGATTGAAGATCATCTTAAAGAAATTCAACCTTATTGTGTTCAAATTCAAGAAGCTTTGAAGAAAGCCAAAGACAGGTGGATTTATGTGAAATCAGATTCTTCAAGAACTGATCAAGAAAACTTTCTACCCATTCTCTCTCAACTTGGGTGAAAGATACAACTTATTGTTTTATCATTTTTCTGTAAGGTCATTATTGATCTGAGTTGTAAGACTAATTTATAAAGACTGAGGTAGGGCTGAGTGACTGAGGTAGGAGATTTACATCTCTGAGTTGTAGGCCTTGGGAAGGCTGAGGTAGGGCTATGTGCCTGAAGTAGGAGATTTGATTATCTGAGTTGTAGGCCTTGGTGAAGGCTGAGGTAGGGCTTAATTACCTGAGTTATAGGAGTGTGGACTCACTCTGAGTTGTAGGAACCTTGACTGGGTTCTGAGCTGTAAGATCAGTTGATCTGAGAAGGAAGGAAGAAGTTAGGCCGAATCTAGCACACTACTAGATAGGTGAAGGGGGAAGTGGATGTACCCATCATTTCAGGAACCACTATAAAACTGTGTGCCATCTTTAATTATGTGTGATTTTGTGATTTCTGTGATGTGGTAGCAGCAGATCTGTTTGATTCTTTTTGATTAACTGAATTAGTATTATGTCTTAGAGTACAAAGGAATTGTACCTATTCACCCCCTCTAGGTGTTTAGGTTATCTTGAAACCAATTCTTTCACTCTACTAACGGTAGAATCAACGCTCACAAATCAAACTCCTGATACCCAATTCAAACCTTGACTACACCGACCTTATCCGCACGCATTGAGCACCCGTTGAGCAATAACACATCCAACTTGTCTTTTGCCATTAAGCGAGGGACCCCGATGCGCGTCACAAATTGTTCGGACAAGAAGGAATGCGAAGCACCCGTATCAAACAAGGCTCTCGCCGGACAATCGAGAATCAATACAAATCCTAGCAACAACAAAAGTAAGCTAACACATAAAAGAGGTAACAACTACAAAATTTAATCTGCTATAAATTAACTCATACCTGTCACCACGTCAGCTTGCTTTATGGCCTCTTGCAGACCAAGATTATAAACTCTAGGCTGGGCTGGAGCATGATGGGATGAGGTTGACTCTGCCGCCTTCCCTTTCTCTTCATAAGTCGCTCCTGACTTCCTCTCGGACTTTGCACGTCCGCTCCAACACTCACGAGCAAAATGCCCCGTCTTCCCACAGTTGTAGCAAGCTCCTCGGACTCGACTTGTGATTGCCCCTGACACACCAGATGAAGGGGCTGAGTTCGAAGTCCTCTGCTTCTTGTTCCATCTACGGAATCCTGACTTTGTAGCAGACACTTTGAACTGTGCCTTCTTTTCTCCTGGGTCCTTCTTCTCTTGCACCATATTCACAACCTTTTCCAAAGACCGGGCAGAGTTGACCAAGGCTAGGAAGCCCTGTGCCTTAGGCCCAACAAGGAGTAACTGTATGTCACCACGAAGACCCTCATAAAATTGGTTGGTCTTCCTCTCCTCTTCCGTAAACATAGCCCAAGCATACCGACACAACCGTGTAAACTCGTGGAGGTTCTCGTCCACGCTTCTGCATCCCTAAGTCAACCCAAGATATTGGTTCTCCATCTCAAGCTTACGAGCAGAGGGTAGAAATCTGGCCAGGAACAATCTTGAAAATTCCTCCATAGGCACATCAGCAAGCTGCCTACCCACTAAGAGATGAAACTCCAACTCATCCCACCACAGCCTCGCTTCACCCGCCAACAAAAGGTCGCTATGGTGGTCTTCTGTCACTCCTCAATTAACGTGGCTGTCAAAACCCTCTTAATCGTAGAGAGCCAGTCCTCAGCTTGAGCTGGTGTTCCAATCCCGTCAAATACTGGGGGATTAAAGCCCATTACATGCTTGAGCTGCTTCTCCGTAGCTCTCCTCGGCTCTACCAGATCAACTACTGTGCGCTCCACCACTCTCAGCTCTGCCGCCCTAACCGGTTCTTGCTCCACGACAGGAGGTGCATGGTGCATTTGCCCTGTAGTTTGGGTATTAATCATCACAAATACAGCTTCAGCCACCATCCTGATGGTTTCCGCTGAAGGAGGTGTAGTAGGCATGTCTCTTGGTGCACTACTTTCCGCCGACTGTGGACTCTCCGATTGACCAGCACCGCTCCTAGCTGCCTATAGAAGCAAAGACACACGATTAGATGATAGCCAAATTGCTAAAAACAATCATTAGAACACTCAGATTCCACAAAATAAGTGTATTTTCCATTCCTAAGTGGACATTCATGGGTTCTTTTTGATGTTATAACAATGACGCACACATGTGCTCACCACCCCTTAAAAGAATTCGCCCACGAATTCATTTAAGCCTGACCGTAACCAGAAGTCTGATACCAAATTATAACACCCCCATCCGTCGTATGACATATAACAAAAGGTCCAACTGGAACCCGACGCCATATACCACGGACAGACGGAAGGGCTATATATTAATAATCAAACCATCCAATTAAGACTACTCATCCTAACACAAAGTATTCTAGCGGAAGCTTTTAAAAGTAGAAAGAACCCAAACTGAATAATCAATTTAGATGAATGTCCACAATCGCTACCACTGGAATGAAATAACAATACACTGAAAGATACATGGCCTTATGGCCTTACAATAGTTCACTTATCAAATAGTGTCTTACATACATCGGCTCGCAGGCCGGCCACACATGAAAAAATAAAACAACTATACGCTAAGGCTTTCGAGGGCCAGCACGTCAACATGGGCTCCAGCCCACTATTTTGCACTCGGCACCGCAGCACCTGCAAGCAACATTCCACCGCACGGTGGCAAACAGGCAACAGTCAGCTAAAGCCGACCAAATTGTAACGACCCCATCCATTTATCGTGACGGCGGTGATCCTTCCCTGCATATCATTAGCCCAACTAAACCATTATGTATAAACATACTTCGCCACAGGTGTAGGCTCACACGACCAAACACCCCGTGCACTCAAGGCACATGAACGGTGAATCCTGACACTTCAGCGTCTTCACCACCACCCCCAGGATGGCAACAACATGAGAATTTTAGCCTTCTTGACCACTGTCTAAGGCTCCCAAATATGCCAATGACCAGTCCTCATTTTGGGTCTCTCGCACCGAACCACATAGCCCAGGTCCAATTCCACTTGCCCGTTGCTCAACCGCGTAGTTCACATTAAGACGTACGCATGGCCAAGCTTCTCTCGGATCCTAATATTCCAACCAATCACATAACCAAGTTATGTTCAAGGCCGGTTTCCAGACCGCCAAGTTAGAATAACAACGATTCCGCTCAGTTTTCCGGGTGCGCCTTGGAGCTAACCTCCAAGGATCCCTGCTACAATCTACCACGTAGAAACCCGAAAACCCAAAGCACGGAGTCTTCTCCGGCAAACCATAACAAATGCAACATCACCGATCCAGACCAACATGTCCGGGTAGGCTTCACACACAATGCCTATACCCGTACTTCGATTTCGAACTCTATATGCAACACAAGGGGGACTATTCCCGCCAACCCCAAGGAACACCGCACACTCACCGCACAGTCGCGGGAGCGGGTTTTCCCTATGCAAAAAGGAAGAGCTTCACATGCTCAAGTAGAGAATCGTTACCCTTGTAGTACGCTTTGGCGCCATGGAAAACTATCCAGATAGAAGTCTTCGCAACGGGATTCCCTCCACCTATCCGCTCTCGGTCCTCTGATCGGTGCTCCGGTGCTCCGCCGGCAGCCGGAAAACTCCTCCTTCTTCCTCCTCTTTCTAACTCCTTGAGAGAGATAGACTAAGGGAGAAAATGAGGAATTGATCCTATATTTCCGATCTTAACAGAGCAGGGTTTCCCCAAGGCCATCGGATTTTAAATAAAGAAATCGAACGGCTCTGATCCACTCAAAATTCAACAGACCTGGGCCAAACACGAATTGGCACACGGCCGTGTCCCAGGACGTGTGCCTCGATCTAGGCATGATCGTCGAACACAAAGACTCACACGGGCTCAGACACGCCCGTATCTCACTCGACACGCCCGTGTCGGTCCTCGACATGCCCGTGTCCGGGGGCGTGTCACATATAACCGCTATGCCAACTGACACGACCCTGCTGAATACGGGTACTGACACGGGTAGGCACACATCCGTGTCAAATGACAGGGCCGCGTCATCCATCCGTGTTTCTCGTCGTGTCCTTCTTGGGATTAAAACGACCAAAACACCAGCCAGACACGGCCTTGGATACGCCCATGTCCTAGGCCGTGTACCCCTATACAGGCACCAAAATCTCTTTTTACGTGACCAACTCAAATATAATTTTCGGGGCGTTACACCTACAACTCAGAGTGAATCCACACTCCTACAACTCAAGCACAAGCCCTACCTCAACCTCTTCCACATGCCTACAACTTAGAGTGACACCCACCCCTACAACTCAGGAAACAACCCTACCTCAGCCTCTTTGACAGGCCTACAACTCAGGGAACAGATTCCCCTACCTCAGGCACTCAGCCCTACCTAAGCCTTTATTATTTAGGCTTACAACTTAGAGATGTAAATCTCCTCCACTCAGATCTATTCAAAATCCTACAAAAATTAATGATGAAAAGTTGTTGATATCTTCAACCGGATGGAGAGAGAATTAGTTGAATGCTTCTTGATCAGTTTTTGATAGAACTGATTTCTTAAGGATCAACCTAACTTAGCTTTCTTCAAAGCTTCTTGAATTTGAACACAGTAGGGTTGATATTCTTGATGTTGGAGTTGATCTTCAATCAGCTTCCTTCAAAAATTAATCTGAATTCTTCCTCAGACTTGATCTGAATTCTTCAGGCAGACTGTTCAGAATCTACCTTCACTGGATGAGAACTTCTCTCCTTCTTATTTTTCTCTCTCTATAATCTGTTGACTATTTCTTTCTATTCTTCTGGATTCTCAATCGTTTAGAGATTATAATTAATTGGCTTGATTAACTTCTCTCTGTTCTGTAAGTGTTGTTCTTGTAGTTGTTATCTTCTCGTTTTCTTTTCACTTTGACTGTTGAGAGAGCATATCTATTTATAGGCTTCATCCATGGTAACCGGCAGTTCCGGTTTCAAACTGTCATCTGACACCTTTGACAGATGTCACAGCAATGTCAGCAATGACATCCGTCAAGTCTTCACTTGTATTACTTCAGCCTTCATTGAACTTTGACTCAGCAGCAGAGAATGTCGACTGAATTCTTCATATGTGTCGACACACATAGTCCATATGTCGACACAAGTCTTGTTGTTGTCGACACAGCTTCTGCGGAATGTGTCGACACAAGTTCCGTGTGTCGACAAAAACACTCATTGTCTTGACAAAGTTGGTGTTGACAGAATTCTAGTGTGTGTCGACACAAGCTCTATATGTCGACACAGTCGTTGTCGACAGAATTCTGGAATGTGTCGACAGCTTCTCTGTGTGTCGACACAGCTCCTGATAATGTCGACACAAGTCCGGCCCTTGGTGTCGACATAGCGTTGTCGACAGATTTTCTATGTCTCGAGACAAATTCTGGATGTCTACACAATCTGGCCCTTAGTGTCGGCACAACATTATTGACAGATTTTCTGTGCGTCGACATAAATTCTGGATGTCGACACAATCTAGCTCTTAGTGTTGACACAGCCATTCCCAGGTGTCAACACTTGTACTTAGAAAATTTTCCTTTCCATTTTCTTAACCTGCACATGATAACTCAACACAACATCAAATACAACTTGATGCATATCATTAAGTTAGGTGAGGCTTCTCCAAATCTGGTACATATTTTCCAATGTAGCCAACAATCTCCCCCTATTTGGAGAAGTCATAACCTTTAGTCAATGATACACATCACTTATAATAAAATTAACAATATGATGCATAAAAAAACATTCATGACAGGGAATCATATAAACAAAACATGTAAATAACATCATCACAGAATATGATATAACCATAACAAGCATGAATCATAGTTTTGCTTAAACTTCACAATAGTTTGATGACAATAGATTACATAGAGTTTAAAACTGAAAATTACAATGTTTTATAATCTAGTCAAACTATCCTAAGGCTGATCAGGCTCCTTGATCACTATGCCTTTTCCAGACTAGATCCTTGCTTGTACTGGAGCTTCAGTATCTTCAGCTGGCTTCTTGCCTTTGATATCCTTCTTCTTAAGTTCTTCAGCCTTAACTCTTTGCCTTTCAAAATAGTGAAAAGGCTTGGGAAAATATTTACTGGGTTCTACTACTGTAGCAGGTATTCTCCCAGCCTTGTGATCCCTTCTGAACTGTTGAATAACATCTTGTCTTTGTAGATATTTATTCCACTCAACTTCAGAATATCACTTGCCTCTATCATGCATTTTGTCTTTGACAGCTTGCCAGACAGTGAGTATTATATTCCTAGAGGTTGGACTCCATCTTTCAAAATCAGGCTTCAGTTCAGCCTGCTCTCTAAATCTTTTCTTTGAGAGTTGAGCTTCTTGCTCTTTATTCAGTACTGCTTCTGACATTTCCACTTTCTCTAAGATAACATTCTTAGTAGCCTCTGGAGGACTATACATCTGGTGAACCGGGTTTTGAATTTCCTCAAAGTTATAAGGGGGATATATGATTTGAGCTACTTCCTGCTAACCCCCTTCATTTCCTGCAGCTTGAATTCCTGACTCAGCTGTATTGTCATCATCACATAGGGGTGGATATCCCAGAGTTGCTCTAACAATATTTGTTATCCATTTGGCATGCTCTGAGCTAGCATTGACTTTCAACCTCTCCCCCTTTATGACTTCTTTTTCAATATAATCCCTGAGATCATTCTTTTGGAACCTTATTTGATTAACCAGATAATTAGTTCCCTCTGTATAATAGGCTTTAAACTTTTGGAGCTGAGTAGAGATAAGCTTCTGAGAGGCTTGAATGGCTGATTGGAAAGTGGCTAAATCTTCTTGAAATTTCTTATCAAACTCTGACTTTTCTTTAGCCCTTTCCTCAGTTAATGCAGTTGCTTTATTTTTTAATTTAGTAACAATCACATTATGTGATTCAGTAAGATTATCATTCATTCTAAGTTGAGTTTCTAGGACATAGCCTTGCTTGATCACTATATCATCAATCTGTGTCCTTGCCTCTTGTTACTGTTTTGCCAGAAAAACTACAGTATTACCTCCTTTATGGAAGCAATCTGTCATCTCTTTCTTATGCTGGTTTACCTCAAATCTGATTGATTTTATATCTTGAGCCAAAGAGAACTGAAGATCCTTATGGCTTTCATCCATATAGTTTTCCATAGCTGCTCTTTGCTCATCCATTTTAATTTGAAGAGCAACCAACAGTGAACTGAAATCAACTGTTGGAGCTGAGGGTTGTGAGGCAGTCTGTAGAGATTTCTTATAATTTGAGCTTTTCTTCTTGCAAACCATCAATTTTCTCTTCTTTGCTCTTAGTTCTTCACCATCATCAGATTCAGAAGTACTTTCTAGATTTACTGTGTCCTTTGGACTTGAGGGCAGCTCCGTATCAGCTCTTGGCAACTCCCCCTGAGTCCCTAGCTCCTCCCCCTCAGTTCTTGGCACAACTTCCTCAGTTCTTACTTCTTGTAAGTCAGAGAATAATTCCTCAAGAGTAAATTCTTGTTGCTGTTGAACTGGAGGAATATCTGTAGCTTGAACATTTGATGGAATATCATCTAAGGTAGATGTATCATCCATTGATATATTCTATGCAGAGATGTTGTCATAATGTGTCTGTTCAACATCAGATAGAAACATAGTTAATGTATCTGGCTCAGTATCTAGTATAGATTGATTAATATCATTTATTACCTCAAGAATTATATGAGTGGCTGTTTGACTCTCTAAAACAGCCTGCTCTTTCTTAGGAGCACTTTCTAGAGGCAAGACCTCTTACTGAACTGGTGAAAGTTCATTGGCTCCCCCTAGAGGAGGCACATCCTGACCTTGATCCAGTGGGATGGTGCTTTCTGAAATATGTTCCCCCTGCATCTGACTATCATCTACATGCTTAGGAGCAGATGATTTCCTTGTAGATTCTTGTTAGTCTTCATCTGAACTGAAGATTATTTGTTCTTCTGAATCACTAGAAGATTCAGGCTTCCTTGGGGTTTTCTTTTTCTTTTGTAGTTGAGGTTCTTTCTGTGGTGTAGAACCATCTTTTGTTAGGACTCTTTCCCACCTTGACAGTATTTTCATATCCATCCTTCTCATGTGATTTATTCTAGATCCAGTGGTATGGTTCAGCACTTCAGGAATATTTATTGCCAAATACAAACTCAGTATCATACCTATATAAGGTTTCTTCAAGCTTTCCTTGATCTTGTCAAAGATAACTGCAGACCAGTTAGTCTTTATTTTGAAAATAATTCTGGTCATCAAACTGAACATATATGCTGAGATCCTATCACGTCCACCAGGTTTGTAGAGAATTACTTTTCCCACAATCTCTGAGAGAAAGTTTCCTTGTGAGTTCATTCCTTTCCTTTGCATGGATGATTCAATATTAGTGTTGGGATTCAGGCCACTCCATTGAAGAGCTTCTTTGGTCAGTGAAGATGTAACTTCATCATCTTCCTGAGTTTTGGGCAATTGAAGTGTTTTCCTTAGACACTTTTAGGTAAGTTTCACCTTGCTGCCTTGAATTGATGACTTAATCTTCAATCCAGTTAAATCCAGGGTCGCTTTTGTATAGAATTCAAGAATTTCTGTCTTCCAGATCTTGGTAGGTTTAGAGACTAGATATTCTAAACCATTCTCTTGGATTAGGGTTATTACATCTCGAATCTCAATCGCCGTACTCTCAAAAGCATCACAAACTAACTCATAGCCTTCGTTGATGTTGGTCTCCAACTTTGGTGCCATTGATGACGAGAAAATTTGAGAAGAAGAGAGATGAAGGTTTTTCGACACAAGGTTTGGATCTCGAAAATCTTGAGAGCTTAGTCGACAAAATTGTTCTGTGACCTATTTATAGGTTTGTCAACACAGAAGGACAAAAGGCGGGATAAAAGAATACTTAATGTGTCGACACTGTAGAGATTGTGTCGACACAGACTTCTAATGTCTCGACAGAGTCAGACAACACTATGTGTCGACACAGTTTGTGATGTGTTGACACAGACTTCTTACTAGTCGACTCTAATATATGTGTGTCGACATAGACTTCTGTATGTGTCGACACAACTATCTAAATGATAGAACTTATATGTGTCGACACCAATCTCTGAGTGTCGACACCACTATCTCAACACTATTTTATTGTGTCGACACAACTTACCTTAAGTGTCGACACAAACTACTGTATGTCGACACAGATTTCCTTTTGTGTCGACATACACTACTATATGTCAACATTGACTTACTTAGCCAAAATTACTAAGTTATTCTAGGTTTAACATGCCTAATTCAATTTTGAAATAATTAAACTTAGTTTCATCTAGTGGTTTAGTAAACATGTCAGCAATTTGATTATTTGTGGTGACAAATTCCAAACAAATATCTTTTTTTTCAACATGCTCTCTAATGAAGTGAAATCTAATTTCTATATGCTTTGTTCTGCTATGTGATACATGGTTTTTAGCAATAGAAATAACACTTGTAGAATCACAAAATAGTGGAGTTCTACTTACCTTGAGACCATAGTCTTCAAGTTGATATTGAATCCATAAAAGCTGAGCACGGCAGCTGCCTGCAGCAATATACTCAGACTCTATAGTGGAAATTGCCACACTAGTCTGCTTCTTACTGCTCCATGATACTAGTCTACCACCTAGAAACTGACATGTAGCAGTGGTGCTCTTTCTATCTTCTTTGCAACTTGCAAAGTCTGCATCTGAAAAACCAGTCAGTAGAAAGTCTCTATTCTTAGGGTACCAAAGACCAAGATTAGGCGTGCCCTTAAGATATCTCAATATTCTTTTAACAACTGTATAATGAGATTCTTTAGGGCTTGCTTGGTACCTTGCACAGACACATGTAGCATACATAATGTCTGGTCTACTGCAGTTAAGTATAGGAGGGATCCAATTATCCCTCTATACAAAGACTCATCTACAGGTTTTCCTGCATCATATTTGCCTAAAGGCATACTTGTCCCCATTGGAGTTCTCATGGTAGTGGATGACTCCATACCATATTTCTTAATTAACTCCTTGGTGAACTTAGACTGTGATATGGACAAGCCATCATCAGTCTGTCTTACTTGGAGACCCAAGAAGAATTTGAGCTCACCCATACTGCTCATCTCAAACTTCTCTTGCATAAGTTTTGCAAACTTCCTACAAAGGTTGTTTTCTCTAGATCCAAAGATTATGTCATCAACATAAATCTGTACTAGAATCATCTTTCCCTTTGACTCCCTAAGGAATAGAGTCTTGTCTATTTTCCTCTTTAAAAATTTATTTTCAATGAGAAAAGTAGACAATGTTTCATACCAAGCCCTAGGGGCTTATTTCAAACCATATAAGGCTTTCTTAAGTCTATAAATAAAATTAAGATAAAGTGGATCAACAAAACCTAAGGGCTGATGAACATAGACTTCTTCTTTCAAATTACCATTTAGGAAAGCCGACTTGACATCCATTTGGTATACTTTGAAACCTTGGAAAGCAACAAAGGCAAGGAATAGCCTTATTGCTTCCAACCTTGCCACTGGGGCAAAAGTCTGATCAAAGTCAATGCCCTCTTCCTGTCTATATCCTTTGGCAACTAGTCTTGCTTTATTCTTCACTATTATGCCATTTTCATCCAGTTTGTTCCTATAGATCCACTTTGTCTCAATAATGTTATGATCCTTTGGTTTTGGAACCGGCTCCCATACTTTACACCTTGTGAATTGATTCAGCTCCTCCTGCATTGCATCAATCTAGTTGGAGTCTTGTATGGCTTCTTCAAATTTTTTTGGTTCCAACTATGACAGCAAACTTGAGCAAAGTACTGTGTTCATGTGTTTGCTTCTGGTTTGCACACCATGTCCGGGATCACCAATGATTTGGTGTGATGGATGATCCTTTAGGTTCCTTATTGCTGGAGGCATTCTATCAGCAATTTGAACTTCTTCAATTTCTTCACAAGGCTGAACTTCATTGTCTTCAATGTCAGCTTGTGAACCTTGTACTCCCCCTGGACAGCAACCATCATTTTCCACATCCTGCCTTGTAGTTTGATCTTCATTAATGGTCAGCATGTCCAACTTTTCTTTTAAACTTGTTGAGCTTCAAGGATTGCTAGACAACTCACTGTTAATTAGCTCAGATTCATCAAACACTACATGAACTGATTCTTCTACAACTTGTGTAGTCAAGTTGTAGACCCTAAATGCCTTACTATTGTTGCTATACCCAACAAATATCCCATCTTGGTATTTGGCAGCAAACTTAGTTAGGTGAGACTTCCCAGTGTTAAGCACATAACACCTGCTACCAAAGATCCTAAAGTAGGATATATTTGGTTTTCTGCCCTTCATAATCTCATAGGGAGTCTTTTTGTGGTTCTTAGTTATAGATGCTCTATTGAGAACATAACAAGCAGTATTTACTGGCTCAGCCCAGAAATATTCTGGGAGTGGGGTGTCACTAAGTAGAGTTCTACCAGCCTCAATGAGAGTTCTATTCTTTCTTTCAGCAATTCCATTTTGCTGAGGTGTTCTAGGCGAGGAGAATTCCTGATAAATCCCTAGTTCTTCACAAAACCTTGTCATACACTCAGACTGAAATTCAGTTCCATGGTCACTTCTGATTTTGACCACTGAATTGTTAAATTCATTCTGAATTTGTTTAACAAAGTTATAAAAGACAGTATGGGTTTCAGATTTCTGCCTCAAAAAGAAAACCCATGTATATATAAAATAGTCATCTACAACCACAAAAGTATAGACTTTCCTACCTAGACTATGAACTAGCATAGGACCAAATAGATCCATATGCAAGAGGTACAAATACCTCACTGAGTCTTTGGTATCAAGACTATGAAAAGAGGATTTGGTCTACTTGCCTTTTTGACAAGCTAAGCATATACCCTCTTTTATGCACTTAAATTGAGGACCATTCCTCACTAACTATAGACTATAGAGTTGTCCTATAGTCTTATAGTTCAGATGAGCTAGCCTCTTGTGCCATTGTACACACTGAGATGCTTTCTCATCTACAACTAAACATATAAGAGAGTTCATGTTTTTATAATCAAAATTTAAACAATAAACATTCCCTCTTCTACAACCAGACAAGATCACCTTCTGATCACTTGTCCTTTTGATCTGACACTCATTCTTAATAACTGAAATGTCATACCCAAGATCACTCAACTGACTTATGCTAATCAAGTTATGTTTCAAACCTTTTACATAAGCCACTTGAGTGATTGTTATAGAACTGGAAGAAATATTACCAAACCCTTTTATGACCCCTTTTTCTGATCCACCAAAGATCACTTTGAGTCCATTCTCTATGGGAGTATAGTCCTTTAACATTCTCCTTATTCTTGTCATATGCCTAGAACATCCACTATACAAGTACCATATAGGGGCATGACAACTTGGACCCACCTGCAACAAATAAAATTAATCTACCTTAGAACCCCAATTTTTATTGGGTTCTAGGTTCATGTTAGACTGAAACTTGATATTCTTACCAGCAGCCTTCCTCACAGGTAAGTTGGCATTCTTTTTGACACTGGTGTTGTGCCAGCAATCCATGACATAATGCCCTATCTTACCACAACACCAACACTCATATCTATTATACCTCTTTTTAGGTACAGTTTTAACAGCATTGCTGTCAGCTATTCTTATCACTGTTGGTACAGTAGTTCTTTGCTTGAGTGCTAGAGCTATACCCTTGTCATTCAGAATCTCAGGCTTACCATAACCATGTATGATATCATGATCATATCTATTGGTTGGCTGCCATACGTTTCTGAAGGAAATGATGGGTTTGAAGGCTAAAGGCTGTACTGGGGCTTTGCCTTTTCTTTTGGAATTGGCAGCCCTTGCATTTCCCTCAAAGCCTAATCCAGTGTTACCCTTTTTAGGAATAAAGTCATCAATTAAAGGTAAAACTGATTTTGTCTTAGAGAACTTAGCCACCAGATCCTTTTCCTTCTGAAGTTTGACTTCCAAACTTTTGATTTGATCATTCTAGAATGTAATAGTACCCAACTGAATAACAGTTATGTTTTTCAGTTTGGCTACTTCATTCATCTTTAGATCCAGCAATTTTTCTGAATCTAATGCAGCCAGCTTAAGATCAGTAATTTTCTTGGCCTGTGCTTTATTAAGGATTCTGCTTTTCTTAAGTGCTTGCAGCAGGTCACCATATTCATCAATAAGTTGATGAACATCTCCTTCAGATTCATCTACATCTCTTGATGCAGATGCTTCTGATTCTGAACCAGTATAGTAATCAGAATCTATTGAAGAATTGTTTACCTTACTAGGTCCAGGCTGATCCTGGCACTGATCTTCTTCTGTCAAGGCCATCAGCCCTTTACAACAAGGTTCTTCAATTTCATTTACTGATTGCACATCAGTTTTATAGTGGTTCCCCAAATGATGGGTACATCCACTTCCCCCCTTCGCCAATCTAGTATTGTACTAGATTCGTCCTAACTTCCTTCCTTCTTCTCAGATCCGCTGATCTTATAACTCAGAACCAAGAATGGTTCCTACAACTCAGAGTGAATCCACACTCCTACAACTCAGGCACAAGCACTACCTCAGCCTCTTCCACATGCCTACAACTCAGAGTGACATCCACTCCTACAACTCAGGCAACAACCCTACCTCAATCTCTTTTATAGGCCTACAACTCAGGGAACAGATTCCCCTACCTCAGGCACTCAGCCCTACCTCAGCTTTTATAATTTAGGCTTACAACTCAGAGATGTAAATCTCCTACACTCAGATCTATTACAGATCCTAAAAAAATTAATGATGAAAGTTGTTGATATCTTCAACCAGATGGAGAGAGAATTGGTTGAATGCTTCTTGATCAGTTCTTGATAGAACTGATTTCTTAAGGATCAACCTGACTTAGCTTTCTTCAAAGCTTCTTGAATCTGAATATAGTAGGGTTGATCTTCTTGATGTTGGAGTTGATCTTCAATCAGCTTCCTTCAGAAATTAATCTGAATTCTTCTTCAGACTTGATCTGAATTCTTCAGATAAACTGTTCAGAATCTGCCTTCACTTGATGAGAACTTCTCTCCTTCTTGTTTTTCTCTCTCTATAATCTGTTGACGGTTTCTTTCTCTTCTTCTGGATTCTCAATCCTTCAGAGATTATAATTGATTGGCTTGATTAACTTCTCTCTGTTCTGTGTTCTGTAAGTGTTGTTCTTGTAGTTGTTATCTTCTCTTTTTCTTTCCACTTTGATTGTTGAGAGAGCATATCTATTTATAGGCTTAATCCATGGTAACCGGCTGTTCTGGTTTCAAACTGTCTTCTGACACCTCTGACAGATGTGACAACAATGTCAGCAATGACAGCCGTCAAGTCTTCACTTCTATTACTTCAGCCTTCATTGAACTTTGACTCAGCAGTAGAGAATGTCGACTGAATTCTTCATATGTGTCAACACAAGTCTTGTTGTTGTCAACACAGATTCTGTGGAATGTGTCGACACAAGTTCTGTGTGTCGACACAAACACTCCTTGTCTTAACAAAGTTGGTGTCGATAGAATTCTGGTGTGTGTCGACACAAGTTTTGTGAGTCGACATAGTAGTTGTCGACAGAATTCTGGAATGTGTCGACAACTTCTCTGTGTGTCGACATAGCTCCTGATAATGTCGAAACAAGTCTGTCCCTTGGTGTCAACATAGCGTTGTCGACAGATTTTCGGTGTGTCGACACAACTTCTGGATGTCGACACAATCTGGCCCTTGGTGTCGACACAACGTTGTCGATAGATTTTCTGTGCATCGACACAAATTCTGGATGTCGACACAATCTGGCCTTTGGTATCGACACAGTCATTCTCAGGTGTTGACACTTGTACTTAGAAAATTTTCCTTTCCATTTTCTTAACCTGCACAAGATAACTCAACACAACATCAGATACAACTTGATGCATATCATTGAGTTAGGTGAGACTTCTCTAAATCTGGTACACATTTTCCAATTTACCCAATAGTCACGGATCAAAGACCTGGGAAACTAGGAACAGACCCTCGGCTCTAGCATGAAGGTCCCACCTCACACTCGGAAGATCTTGGAGATCTCCCTCTCCCTAGCCAATACAGAGCTAGGGTGCCTTGGAGGATGAAGAGAGAGTGCAGAAGTGATCCTCTCTAAGGCACCCCTAAGGGCCTATTTATAGTTTTCTGGGAATGGCCTGCAAATAACCAACCTCCACTGCTCTGAAAAATACCAAAATGCCCCCAGAATGGCCTGCCAATAGCCAATTCCCGCTGTTCTAAGCGGCTAATTGCATTCCACCAGGGTAGTCCCTCAAACTGGGCGGGGGGGGGGGGGGGGGGGGGGGGGGGGGGGGGGAGGGCGGCCTGGGCGGACAGGCGGCCTATGAGTGGCGACCTGGCGGCCTGCTCGACCACTAGGCGTGCTGAAGCCGGGCGAGCTGCGGCCTGGCGAGATGGCGGCCTGGGCGAGGCGGGCTGCGGCCTGGGCGAGGCAGCGGTTTGGGCGAGGCGACGGCCTGGCGAGATGGGGTAAGGTGAGCTGCGACCTGACGAGACGGCAGCCTGGGCGAGGCGGCGGCCCGGGCAAGACGGGGCAAGGCGAGCTGTGGACTGGCGAGATGGCGACCTGGGCGAGATGTTGGCATGGGCGAGGCGGGCTGCAGCCTAGTGAGACGGCGACCTGGGTGAGGCGGCGATCTGGGCGAGGCGGCGGCCAGGGCGAGGCGGCGGCCTGGGCGAGGCGACAGCCTGGCAAGATGGGGCAAGGAGAGCTGCGGCCTGCTTGCAATCTGGGTGGCCTGCTTGCGAGCTGGGCGGCCTGCTTGCAAGCTGGGCGGTCTGCATGCGGGCTGGAGCTTGGGAGACTCTCAAAGGAGCCGGAGGGGGGGAGTTAACAAATATTTCCTCCCCCTACTAGTATGTTACGCAGGTCCACCTAAACTTGGCCTACAGGAGTGCAAAACTCCCAAAAATTTTAAAAACGTGCGTCAAGTCCTACGCCTTGTTTGGGGCCCACTCTTCGCAAATACGGGGGTTGTACACAATCCCCGCTCTTTTCGAGGTTGGAACAAGCTCGGAAAGAAACGTCCAACCCAATGTATTCGCTGAGTGGTCTTCTTAGACCGAAAATACTTAGCCTCTCCCAGGGGAGTCAGCCTGTCATGCCAGCTAATGGGAGCCTGGGTGACGAGATGGCCTCGGTGTAAAAAATACTCAGCGTGGCAGCGGAATCCATCTCGAGGTGAGACTTAGCCCACCCTCTGAGAGATCAACCTGCCCTGCCAGCTAGTGAGAGCCTGATAACAGAATCCATCTCGAGGTAAGACCTGCCCCACCCTCGAGAGATCAACCTACCCTGCCAGGTAGTGAGAGCTGACAGCTGAATCCATCTCGAGGTGAGACCTTCCCCACCATCCGAGAGATCAAACTGTCCTGTTAGCTAGTGAGAGCCTGGCAGCGAAATAAATCTCGAGGTGATACCTACCCCACCCTCTGAGAGATCAACCTGCCCTGCCAGCTAGTGAGAGCCTGACAGTGGAATCCATCTCGAGGTGAGACCTACCCCACCCTCCGAGAGATCAACCTGACCTGCCAGCTAGTGAGAGCCTGACAACAGAATCCATCTCGAGATGAGACCTACCCCACTCTCCGAGAGATCCACCTACCCTGCCAGCTAGTGAGAGCCTGGCAGCGGAATCCATCTCGAGGTAAGACCTACACGACCCTCTAAGAGATCAACCTGGACTACCAGCTAGTGAGAGCCTGGCAGCGAAATACATCGCGAGGTGCGACCTACCCCACCCACAGAGAGATCAACCTGCCCTATCAGCTAGTGAGAGCCTGGCAGCGGAATCCATCTCGAGGTGAGCCCTACCCCACCCTCCGAGAGATCAACCTGCCCTACCAGCTAGTGAGAGCCTGGCAGCAAAATCCATCTCGAGGTGATACCTACCCCACCCTTCGAGAGATAAACCTACCCTGTCAGCTAGTGAGAGCCTGATAGCGGAATCCATCTCGAGATGAGAGCTACCCCACCCTCCGAGAGATCAACCTGCCCTGTCAGCTAGTGAGAGCCTGACAGCAGAATCCATCTCGAGGTGAGACCTACCCCACCCTCCTAAAGATCAACCTGCCCTGTCAGCTAGTGAGAACCCGGCAGCGGAATCCATATCAAGGTGAGACCTACCCCGCCCTCCGAGAGATCAACTTGCCCTGCCAGCTAGTAAGAGCCTGACAGCGGAATCCATCTCGAAGTGAGACCTACCCCACCCTCCGAGAGATTAACCTGCCCTGCCAGCTAGTGAGAGCCTGACAGCGGAATCCATCTTAAGGTGAGACATACCCCACCCTCTGAGAGATCAACCTGCCCTATCAGCTAGTGAGAGACTGGCAGTGGAATCCATCTCTTGGTGAGACCTACCCCACCCTCCGAGAGATCAACCTGCCCTGCCAGCTAGTGAGAGTCTGACTGCGGAATCCATCTCGAGGTGAGAACTACCCCATCCTCTGAGAGATCAACCTGCCCTACCAACTAGTGAGAGCCTGGTATCGGAATCCATCTCGAGGTGATACCTACCCCACCCTCCGAGAGATCAACCTGTCCTGTCATCTAGTGAGAGCCTGAAAGCGGAATCCATCTCGAGGTGAGACCTACACCACTCTCCGAGAGATCAACCTGCCCTGCCAGCTAGTGAGAGCCTGGCAGCGGAATATATCTCGAGGTGAGACCTACCCCACCCTCTGATAGATCAACCTGCACTGACAGCTAGTGAGAGCCTAGCAGCGGAATCCATCTCGAGGTGAGACCTACCCCACCCTCCGAGAGATCAACCTGCCCTGCCAGTTACTGAGAGCCTGGCAGCGGAATCCATCTCAAGGTGAGACCTACCCCACCCTCCGAGAGATCAACCTGCTCTGTCAACTAGTGAGAGCCTGACAGCAGAATCCATGTCGAGGTGAGACCTACCCCACCCTCTGAAAAATCAACCTGCCCGGCCAGCTAGTGAGAGCCTGGTAGCGTAATCTATCTCGAGGTGAGACCTACCCCACCCTCTAAGAGATCAACCTACCCTGTCAGCTAGTGAAAGCTTGGCAGCGACATCCATCTCGAGGTGAGACCTACCCCACCCTCCGAGAGATCAACCTACCCTACCAGCTAGTGAGAGCCTGCCAGCGGAATCCATCTCGAGGTGAGACCTACCCCACCCTCCGAGAGATCAACCTGCCCTGTCAGCTACTGAGAGCCTTGCAGCGGAATCCATATCGAGGTGAGACCTACCCCACCCTCCGAGAGATCAACCTGCCCTGAAAGCTAGTGAGACCTTAACAGCGGAATCCATCTCGAGGTGAGATAACTAGGCATCCACAAGAGGTACCACCGGCCCTGTCCAGCTAGTGAGAGCCTGGACAATGGGATCGTCTCGAGGTAAAGAGAACTGGGCCTCCACGAGAGGTACCACTGGCCTGCCCAGCTAGTGAGAGTCTGGGCAGCAGGACCGTCTTGAAGCAAAAGGACTAGGTATCTTAGTCAAACCTTACCAAATCCAACATCCTCAAATGGGGAAAATATGGGTTACATGGTCCCCTAACTCAGCTGGTCAGGGGTAGAGCTTATTACAAGACAAGAAAAAGGAAAAGACTCCCCCAAGGCGAGGCATCCTCAGGGGGCCTGAGCATGATGGCCGTCTTCCGCTTCCTTCTCATCGAACAGTTCCATCCTGCTCAAACTATCCATGACCTTCTCCATCTCCTTCGCCCTAGCCCACCAAGAGATGGTGTTGATGGCCGTGATGTAGCATTGTCTTGCCATCCTGGAGTCTCCCTTGATTCTGACCTGGATCCCTCCTGAGCTGAACTTGAGACACTGGTGGAAAGTAGACGGCACACAACGGAAGGCGCTGATGAGGGGCCTTCCGAAGATGGCGTTGTAGCTGCTTGGAGCATCAATAATGACGAACCGACAGTTCCTTGAAGTCCCTCCCAATTTCACTTGGAGTCCTACTCCACCTTCAACCTCCTTCCTCTCTCCCAAAAATTCGAATAGGGGTCCGTCCAAGGCCAACACCCTTCTTGGCTCCACCTTCATCTCGTCAAATGCCTTCTTGAAAACAACGTTGACAGAGCTCCCGTTGTCAACCAAGATCCGGGAGACGGTGTAGCCTTCGATGGCTGTCTGGATGACCAGTGCATCGCAAAACAGATCCTCATGATCCGGCATGTCCTTCATCGAGAAGGTGTTTTTCTCCTCCTGGGGCGGGGTCTGGGATGTTGAAGCGACACTCCATCGGTACATGACATGGAGGCTTGCCTTCCGAGTGGCCTCAATCCCCACTCCACCATGGATTACCGCTATACCACCTCGGGGTCCGACATCGACCTGATCCTCACATATCTCCTCTACCTCCCCAGGTTGGACTTCTTCAATCCGCACTAGATCTTGCGCTTGTTGAGGCTGATGAGGCTATGGTGTCGGAGCTCTCGTCCTTCTCAGCTCCAGGAACTCGGGGCAAGTAGCCGTAGCGTGACCTTCCAACTGGTGGAAGTCACAGTAGGGTAACTCTACCCTGACTCTTCCCCTTCCCTGGAAGTTCCTCCTCTCACTTCGACCAATCTCCATCGCTTGCTGTGGTGGGGGTAGGAGCTGCCTAGGGGCTTGCCTTTGGAAGTTGAACCTCCCTTGCCCTCCATGAAAGTTCCCTCTGCCATGGATGAGAGCTCTTCTTGGACCCTGGGCAGGTCCTCCCTATTGCCTCCAGCCTGGTTCCAGACCCTCCTGTCCCTGAAAGACCTGAGCTCTCTGCTCCTCTCTCTTTCTTCCTTCCTGATTCCTTGAGCCACCTTGCTCCTTTGACTCCGTCTCTGTTAGCCTTGCAAACTTCTTGACAAATGCCGGGTTGGCCGCCTCCATGGCTATCTCCTCGACCGCCCTTTCCATCTTCTCCTCAAAGGAAAGGGGGGCCTTTAGAGTCAGGCTCATCTTGAAGAACCCCTCGTGCAACCCCACCGTGAATGCCATCTGGAGGGCATACCCTGACATCTCCTGGACATCCAGGATCTCCTCTTAAAACCTATCAACGTAATGGGCCAGCGACTCCTCGGCCCCCTGCTTATCAGGAAGATGGACTCAGGACTCTTCTTCCTCTTCTTGGAGTTGGAGAAGCGAAGATGAAAGCTCCGGCTCAAGTCCTCGAACCCATAAATCGACCTCGGAGGGAGTTGATGAAACCAGTCCCTTGCCTTCTCCTTCAACATGATCGTAAAGAGGCGACACTTAAAGGCATCCATCATTGGCCTGATGGAGATGACATCCTCGAACCACTGCAGATGCTGGACGGGGTCCTACTTCCCGGTATAGTAAGCAATGTCAGGCTCTCTGAACCCCTCGGGAACGGGAGATGAGATGATCAGCTCACTGAAGGTTGACCTCCTGAGGGGTGGTCTCGCCACCTCTACTCGCACGACCTGCTCGCCTGGAAGGCTGGCACTCATCGGGCTGGAGAACAACTCCCGGCCAGTGAGGTCTCGCTCGACCCCCTCTCCCATCCTCTCCTTCCAGGGCCGTCTTCCTGGTGAACTTCCTTCTCCACTACTGGGGTCATCTCGTTGAGGGGGGGGGGGGGAGCTACCTCCTGGGGGGTCGGGGTGGAGCTGCCACCATGAGGAGCAATGTTTCGCAGCATCTCCATGATGCCCTGAATGGAGGCCATGAACTCTTGCCTCCCCACAAAGGGTCCTGGGCTGGGGAGCTTGCCGAGATCATCACTACCTCCCTGACCTCCAGTCATGACACTCTCCCGAGATCTTCTGTGTTGGATCCCTAGTTTGGATTTGGGCTAGGTTCACTGAGTTAGGATGTCTTTGACCCACCTTATATAGTCAGGGTCATTGGTTGTGTCCTAGAGTCTAGGGTTTGTCCTTAGAACATCATCTTGTGGACCGGCCATCCTGCAGACTGCCAGAGAAACTCAAGACTTAGAGATATTTTCAGCTCAAGGAAAAGTGTTCGACGTTCGTCGATCTCAGCTCAACGAATCATATTCCTTGCTCGACGAACTCTGATCTACTATTTGACTTAGAGATATTTTCAGCTTGAGGAAAAGTGTTCGACGTTCGTCGATATCAACTCAACGAACCTCATGCCTTGGTCGACGATTTCTGGTATATGATTTGAATCCTTCTCAGCCAGAGACTTCTCAGATTCTAAGTCCACAATCATTCTTCGTTCGACAAATTTGGATCTCTGATCGACGAATGATAATTGTCAGTTCGACGAAGTTTGAAGTAGAATTGACAAGTTTCCCTCGAAGACTAATTGCTATTGTCTGGTCGACGAACTCACCAGCTCAGCTCGACGAACTCATCAGCTCAGCTCGACGAACTGTGAACTCAGCTCGACGATTTGTGTTCTTCGTTCGACGATTCCAGACTAGATCTTCTCCAGTTTTCCATCCCTTTTCTTGGCGATGATGCCTGAGTAATTAATGCTCAATCTTCTCGGAATGTTACCGTTAGAACGAGCATTGATCAAGGATTATTACATGCCATTTTTCCATGGGATAGTTAGGGAATTCATTCATTGTTGCTTCCTTCCCAGGCCGACTGCATTTACTGCTAAAGATTAAAATTTCGAGTGTGTTGTTTTTCAGTCAGAGTTTTTCAGAAAAGAACAGATCAAGCAATCTTGCTGATACAGAGATCACATTCAAGAAATCATACAAAAATCAAAAAGTGACACACTGCAATCAGCCTCAGCTAGAGAACATCATCATCATCAAGAAGAAGAAGAACAATCAATCTCTATCAAGTGTCTTCTTCCTTCAACCCTACATGACAACTTCAGAAGGACAACAATATATCTATCTGTCAAAGAAGTTCCTGAAGCAATCTTTGGTCAAGGCAATCAAGTCTTTGAAGACCTGTCACCCTGAAACAGATCTCCAGATTTCCTGATCCATTCAAGGTCTCAGGGGGAGCAATCTGCTGAAATCGATCCACTAGTCTTCTCAGTTGTTATTGAGAAAGAGAAGACACCATCACCTTTTTCATCTTCTGTACAGAGTTTTAAGTCCCTTCAAAATTATTCCTGCTTGCAAGTCTCCTACCAAAAGATTTGAGGTTTTGGTTTTTGAGCACTTGAACAAAAGCTCATTGGTGTCAGGCACCTGATCAAAAACCTGAGTGGATTCCTACCAGGGTGGTAGAAGAGTGGATGTACCCAGGTTGGGGAACCACTATAATTTCTTATGTCGTCTGGTTGCCCTTTTTCTTTTGTTTTTGGCTGTGTTCTGTGATTTGCTAGGTTGCTGTTTTTATTACTTTGTGTGCTAACCTGTTCACCTAGGATTACAACAAAAGCTGTAAAGTTTTTTTAAGAGACCACAATACTCTATTCACCCCCTATAGAGTATCTCAGATCTAACCTTCACTTTCAATTGGTATCATAGGGAGGTTGGTTAGTTAGTTTTTGGAGGTTGGTTAGTTATTGTTAGTTGTTTATTGATTGGTTGCACAGGCTAACACCTGAACCATAAAGATCCCTCTTGTTAGATCTGATTGGTTTGTTTTAATTATTAGATTTATTTCTTCACAGAATGACTCAAAACAAAGATTATGCAAGCATCAGACCTCCAATATGGAATCTTAACATATTTGCCATCTGGAAGGCAAGAATCAAATTATATATGAACTCTATTGATGAAGATATCTACAATTCTATTTTGACAGGTCCCACCCAAACCTTCACATTTTCTGCAACATCTTCAAGCACAACAACAGTGCCACCACCTGAGTGGACTGAAGCCCAGAGGAAAGCCAAAATTGCAGATGCAAAAGCAATAAACATCTTGGCTCAGACTATGTCAGATGACATATTTCAGAAGGTGGCTGAGTGCACCTCAGCCAAGGCCATTTGGGATTCCCTCAACCAAATGGTAGCTGGTTCAGCTGATGAAAGGAAAGACAAGAGATCAAATCTCATATCCCTGTATGAGAATTTTAAGAAGGATGAGGCTGAATCAGTTGCTGAAATGTACAATAGGTTGAGCTCAATCATCAATGAGCTTAAAACCTTAGATAAAGATATCACCCTTACAGAGGTGAATGACAAAATCTTGATGTGCTTCCCTAGCTCTTGGGACTCAAGAATCTGGCCTATCAAAGAAGCCAGAAGCCTAAATGAGATATCAACTGAATCACTGCTAGGCAAACTAAAATCTTATGAGCAGTTGATTAATTCAAGAGAAGTAGCTGAACAGAAATCAACAACTCCAGTGAGAAAAGATCACAGCATAGCTTTCAAGGCATCAGAGGAAAGTGAGACCTCAACATCCAATGAAGAACTAATGAGCCTCTTTGCAAAAATATTTTATAAGATGGCTAGAAAGGACTTCAGGAGAAAATCATCCAGGCAGGATGATAAGCCCAAATATGACAAGACACCAACCAAGGAGGTTGTGTGATTTGGATGTAGAAAGCCTAGACATTACATCTCTGAATGTCCAGAAAACCAGAAGAAGGAGAAAAGCAGAGAAAAAGACTCTAGGAGAAAACACAGCAGCAGACCCTCCTCCAGCAAGTACAAAAAGAGAGACAAAGGCTTTGTTGCTGAAACACGGAGTGATACTGAAGAAGAATCATCCTCCTCCAGCTCAAGTGAAGAAGAGGAAGAAGCAAGATCCAAGGAGGTTTACCTTATGGCAATTAATGCCTCCAGGAGCAGTTCAGGATAAGAAGGAGAATCTGAAGATGAGGCAGCCTCAGAGTCAGAGACAGATCAGGTTCTTTCAAGCTTTGATTATAATTCTGATTCATTTAAAATTGAATTCAAGACTATGTGTTTAGATTTAATTAGTTCAGAGAAAGAAATAAAAACCCTTAGAGAAAAACTAGGAAACCTTGAATCTGTTAACTCAGAAAATCTTAAACTAAAAGATCAACTAACTTCAGCAAATGAGCAAATAATTAAATTAAAATCTGATTTATGTGAGGCTAAACAACTTGAGCAATTTCTCAATGGAAGAAGTCTCAAGCTGATGGACATAACAAGCAAAGTAAATGTCAGATTAAATGGCAAGCTGTGCTTGGGTGCATCATCAGGTTTGCCCCCCATAATTAAGAAAAATATTTTTACAACACAAATTAAATTTGTTTCTGCCAAGGGAAAAGAGAAGATAATAAACAAACCAATGTCTGAAAACAATCCAAAACCCATAGACAAGAGCAATGAAAATCAGGAAACAACTAATAAAAATAAGATTCAGTAGCATTCGTCGAACTCAGATCGACGAAATGTGGCCCGTTCGTCGAACCTAGATCGACGAACGCTGAACGCAAACTTCAGTAATAACAATTCATCTAACTGCGATCGACGAACTTTGTATGGTTCGTCGAGCAGATATCAACGAACATGGGGCGCAGAAAATGACTATTGTCATTCTCTGAGCAGAGATCGACCATCTCAGCCCTATTCGTCGAACTCTGGTCGACGAACTTACAGAAACTCGTCGAACCCAGAAGGACCAAACATAAATCATTTCTCTTACAGAAACTCTAATCCAACTAATAAACCATTCACTCCAGTAGCTGATTGGGTTATTCCACCTAGGAGATATCACCCCTTAGGTTATAAATCTCAACCTACTTTGTCAGTTATATCCAGCTTTTCATTTCAACCAAATAAAGTACCCAAGGTAACCTGGGTCAAGAACAATTAAATTTTGTTTTTCATTATAGGAGAAGAGCCGTCCAAGAGTGAGTCAGACCTGGTACTTGGACAGTGGTTGCTCCAAGCATATGATAGGCAGCAAGGACAATCTATCTAATTACAAGTCCAATCTAGGACCAAAGGTGATCTTTGGTGATTCAAATAGTGGACAGTCTGAAGGATATGGAGAAGTAAAGATTGGAACAGTTACTTTCAAGAGAGTAACACATGTAAGAGGACTCAAACATAACCTAATATCCATAAGCCAATTATGTGATGAAGGTTATCAGGTACACTTTAACTCTACCTCATGTTCTATTATTAATAATGAAAACAAAACTGTTTTAATTGGAACTAGACAAGGTAACATATATCTAGTAGATTTTATTTCTGCCAAAACTGATGTTTGTTTACTCAATATTACTAGTAACCAAAATGAGTTGTGGCATAAAAGATTAGGTCATGTAAATCTTAAAAATATAGATAGGTTATCTAAAGACAACCTTGTTAGAGGCTTACCTTCTGGTCCCTACAAGAAGGAAAACTTATGCAGGGCTTGTCAATTAGACAAGCAAACTAAAAATAGTTTCAAATCCATTAATAAGAGTGATCCACCTAGGATTTTGTATTTGCTTCATGTGGACCTATTTGGACCCATTGCAGTATAAAGCCTAGGAGGGAAGTCTTATACTTTAGTAATTGTTGATTACTTCTCCAGATTCAGTTGGGTGGCCTTTCTGAGAACTAAGTCAGATACATTCAAGGTTCTTACAGATTTTCTCAGGACCATACAGATTGAGTTCTCTACTCATGTTGCATTGATTAGAAGTGATCATGACACAGAGTTTGAGTCTCTTCTTATGCATGAGTTCTGTGAGAAGGAAGGTATCAAGCAGTGCTTCTCAGCTCCTAGAACTCCCCAACAAAATGTGGTAACTGAAAGGAAAAATAGGACACTCATTAAAGCTGCAGGTACATTATTGGCAGATGCTTACATGCCTCTATCCTTTTGGGCAGAAGCTGTAAACACTTCTAACTATGTCCTGAATAGAAGCCTCATACATAAGCTGAAAAATAAGACCCCCTATGAATTGCTTAAAGGAAACAAACCTAAAGTCACATATTTTAAAGTTTTTGGTTGTATATGTTATATTCACACAAATAACAAAAGATACATTAGAAAGTTTGAGGCTAAGGCTGAAGAAGGGATTTTTCTAGGATACTCCCAAGTAAGCAAGGCCTATAGGGTTTTTAATAAATCCTCTCTTAAAATTGAAGAGTCAGTCCATGTATCATTTGATGAAGCTAATATGTCTTATAAGGAGAAAGAGATTTCTACCAACAGCTCTTTGTAGGTTCCACAATTATGTGAGTCTATGGATGGACTAAACCTTACCCAAGAGGTGTCAACCCATCCTTCTCCACAGGTTGCTGAAGACAGTGAAGAAGAACATCAAGTGGAAGTGGCTGAACTTCCCTCAACAGCTAATAACATTCCTCAAGAGGAATTAACTATAGAAGCTGTTGCTGAACAAACTCCACCCACTGATCTTGTCACACTTAGAGATCACTCCAGATCTCAAGTGATTGGAGACATTTCAGCAGGTGTACAGACAAGGCATCAACTCAACCAAGACTTGATGCATGCCTGTTTTCTCTGTCAGATTGAACCTCTCTCCATCCATGAAGCTGAGAAAGATCCCCACTAGATCATTGCAATACAAGAGGAACTAAATCAGTTTGAGAGATGTATAGTTTGGGATTTGGTTCCAAGACCTCATAACTACCCAGTTATTGGAACCAAATGGGTCTACAGAAATAAGCTAGATGCTCAAGGAAACATTATGAGAAACAAGGCTAGGCTTGTTGCTCAAGGCTACAGGCAAGAAGAAGGAATTGACTATGACCAAACCTTTGCCCCTGTTGCAAGGTTAGAGGCCATAAGAATATTCCTTGCCTATGCAGCTCACAGGAGATTCAAAGTTTTCCAAATGGATGTCAAGAGTGCATTTTTGAATGGAGTGCTTCAAGAAGAGGTTTATGTAGAACAACCTCCAGATTTTATCTCTCTAACTCAACCCTCTTTTGTGTTTAAATTTCATAAAGCTCTCTATGGTTTAAAGCAAGCTCCAAGAGCTTGGTATGAGACCTTAGTAAGCTTTCTTTTAGAGCATAAATTTACAAGAGGAACCATAGATAAAACTCTTTTCACTAGACATCATAAGGACCAAATCTTATTAGTGCAAATATATGTGGATGACATCATCTTTGGGTCTACTGATCCCAAATTATGCAAGAGGTTTGCAGATCTCATGCATTCCAAATTTGAGATGAGTAGCATGAGTGAGCTTTACTACTTCCTTGGTCTCCAAGTGAAGCAGCTCCCTGATGGTATCTTCCTCTCCCAAGCTAAGTATGCTAAAGAGCTTATTAAGAAGTTTGGGATGGGTGATGCTTCAGGAATGAAAACACCTATGGCTACAAATGCTGTTGTGGATTCTGATGCAGTAGGGAAACCTGTAGATCAGAAGCTTTATAGGGAAATTGTTGGATCCCTATTATACATAACAGCTAGCAGGCCTGATATCATGACATGCCTTTGTGCTAGGTTCCAAGTGAACCCCAAAGAATCTCACCTTATTTTCTTAAAAAGAATTTTGAGATATATAAAGAGTTGTCCGAATCTAGGACTCTGGTATCCTGTAGAGTCAGAGTTTGAGTTAACTGGATACTTAGATGCTGACTATGCTGGATGTAGAGTGGACAGGAAAACTACCTCTGGAACTTGCCAGTTCTTGGGTATGAGACATGTCTCTTGGTTTTGTAAAAAGCAAACATCTGTGTCAACATCAACTGCAGAAGCAGAATATATGGCTGCTGGCAGCTGCTGTTCACAAATGTTATGGATACAAAACCAACTCCTAGACTATGGTGTCAACTTAAATAATTCAACATTATTTTGTGATAACACTAGTGCTATTGCTATAACACAGAATCCAGTTCACCTTTCTAGGACTAAACATATTGATATAAGGCATCATTTCATTAGAGATAGTGTAGACAAAAAGAAAATTAACCTAATCCATATTCCTACTGATTTACAGAGAGCAGGCATTTTCACCAAACCCTTGGATGAGAAAAATCATCTATTCTTTATAAACCAACTGGGAATGATCAATGGAGAAGAGTTAAATTAGTTTCTGTCTGCATTCGATGAATTTTCTAGAGTTCGTCGAACGGAGTTCGACGAATTAGGGAATGTTTGATAGATGATCGTCGAACGACGATCGACGAATTCTCTGTGTGGAAACAATTTTCGTCGACCGGAGATCGACAAACTTTGCTTCAGAAGACATTTCGTCGAATGGAGTTCGACGAACTGTTTTCGTTTCTTCTGGATGAGATCGATGAATTATTTATCTATAATTTATTTCGTCGACCTCAGTTCGAAGAACTGTTTTCTTTTTCGTGGAATGGAGTTTGTCGATTCATATTCAGGAAAACCCTATATCTAGGTTTTCTTTGACCTCCATCCCGCACTTTCAGTTCCTGTTGCACTTGATCGCTGTTTATCTTTCTTGCAGGTAATCAATAGCGGTTCTAGCGAGCACCCTGGCTGCAATGAAATTCGATACAGGATTTGATATGGACTTTGATTCATTTCAACATTCTGGTCCTATATTGCTTTACATTTTGGAACTTCTAGAAGAACTCGGTCTCAAGGATTTTATGACCAGGAGAATCAAACTGCATGCAACAGAGATTAAGGAATGGGTATATACTTCTTCTACTTTTGAGGACAATATCTTGACATGGAATATCGGGAGCAATGTTGTTTCTTTATCCCTCGCCGTTATTTCTGAAATTTTTGAGTTGGTGAATGGAGAAGAAGATTTGGATATAGATTATGATGAGTATAGTTCGATGCTGAAACTGATGGGGTTTACTGGGAGTAACCCTAACAAGCTGTTAAAGAAACAGCTATCTGCCGCCTACTAGTTCTTGGCAGATATTATGGGAAAAGTGTTGATGGGCAAGCACACCGCACACGATTACATAACAAGATATCAATTCCTTATCATGTGCGCGGTGGTCAACAAAAGTCACGTTGATTGAGGAAAGATTTTCTTTGGTTTGATAAAGAAGAAGAACAGTAAGAAAGAGGTATGCTTTGAAAGAATCCTGGGGATTTTCCTTCAAGCAAAAGCTGGTGAATTCTTGGTCTCCCCGACCATATTCATCAATGTCAGCAAGCGCCTCACATGCGCTTTGTTTGACAGATGGGAGAGGACGATCTCCAAGCCATCAAAGGCTTCCTCCTCTTCCATCCCAGCTTTTGAGAGCACAAGGGCCGTGAAGGCCACTCCCCACCCTACAGGAGAGGTAATCCCATCTCAACAACCTCTTCCAGCAATCCATCTTCCATCTTCCACCAGTCTTCAAATTCCTTCAGCTTCCCCCACTCATGTTTCTCCCTCAACTCATGCATCCCATCCTATGTCTCCTCCACCATCACCTCCTCCACCACATCTATCTAACATTCCTCATTTTGATATATCATCCTTTTCTCCACCTCCACTAGACACCATAATGATAGATGTCATTCCACCTATCTCTCCTCCATCTGTTCCCCTCACTGCATCTACTTCTCTACCATCATCAACTACCTCTTGATATTTGGACACCCCCACTGTATTTACCATCATAACCTTGCTCACTCCCCTCATCAAATCCCTAATTACAGAGGCCATTACACCTCATGTAAATTCTATCAATTCTTTATCTGCCCAAGTGTCTCTTCTTTCTGCTGCCCCCTCTTCATTCAGGGGCCTGGCTCCAGGTTCTCCTGAAACCAGGCAGGGGGAGATGCTCTGTGATGAAGCAGCAGCAGATACAGCAGCAGATATAGCAGCAGTTTCAGATGCAGCAGCAGTTCCTCCTACAGCAGTTCCTCCTACAGCAGGTTCAGTTGCAGAAGCAACAATTTTGACAGAATTTGATTCAGATTTGACTGAATTGATCCATTTCATGGATATTGTCATTGAATTAGATGAGTCAGTTCCAGAGCAGATACATACTGTTGGTGATTTCCATTTGAATCCCACAGTTGATTTGTCTGTTTTGCTGAGACATTTTGATTCAATTTATGTACAGTTCCGTTCTATTAAGCCATCCCTGGCTATTATTGCTGTCACCCCTCCAATAAGTCCTATAGTTGCTAAGCTACTTAGTGACAGTTTTGCTGTTCCCGAGCAAGCCATCTCTCCCCCCAGCAGAGATTTCTGCCTCAATTTTTGTTATGGATGATTCCCCAATGACTGATCTGGATGCATTGATTCTGTCAGACATTGAGGAAGAGAATAAAGCTCTAGAAGAGAGCTCAGTTTTAATCAGCTCTCCAGTTCTAGTTCAACCTGCCAAGCCCCAGATATCTGCAGTTACCCTAAGAGAAATTGATGCTCTGTATGCCAATCCTCAAGGGTCTAGCTCAGATGACGAAGAGGAAGATGAAGATTCAGATGAAGAAGCCCAGAAGAGAGTCAAGTCAAAGAAGAGAAAGGCTCCTCCTCCTCCTGCTCCTAAGCCCAATCCAACAGTTGACACTCCCTACTACATCTTGCATAACATCACTCCCTATGAGGGAATGCCTGCTTGGATGTGGCTGTCAAAGAATCAACAAAAGGAAAGAAAGAAAAGTAGGAGATACTCCTCTTCACCAGTTGCTAGATATAGAAGAGATCCTCCTCCTCCTCCAGCTGCTGGTACTTCCAGTTCCTCAATTCCAAAGCCTGCTCCTGTACAAACCTACCAAAGGCATCAGAGCAAGTCTTTAGGATGTTACCAGTAGAGGAAACAATCTTCAGGCAGACAACAACCTCAACACCAACAACCCAAGCAGCATCAGCAAAATATATCTGTAGAACAGAAGACAAAGAGTCCTGAAAGACCTTATTCCCCTCATGTTTCTTTTAAGGATCCTGAAACAGCTAATACTGCTAAAATGGCTAGATCCCAGGAGCTGATTGGCCTCTCATTGATTAATAAAGCAAAAGCTGAGGGAAAGGACATTTTAGGATACTCAACCATGTCAAAATACAGAAAAGAAGAACTTAAAAGGTTTGACAAAGCAAACAAACTCTTCAATGTTGATGACTATATGAAGCTCCATCCAGAGGCTGTTGTTCCCAGAGCCTATAGTGAGAAGATGCTTGGTATAGCTGATATGAAAATGACTGTAGCTCAGGCAGCTAATCCAAACAGAGAGATCAAATTCTCAAAGCATGGAGCTAGCAGCAGCAGTAGCAAAGAGAAGGACAAAAACTAATCCAAGAAGAGCAAGATATGATCTAAGTTTTTCTTTCTTTTCCTATTTTTTTTTGTTTTTACAACTCTCTGGTTATGTTTCTGAACAAAGCTTATATATATCTGCTACATGTGTTATAAATTCTCTGTCAGATATATGCTTTTTCTGCTTTGTTTTGTTTCAGTCTGTGTCTTCACTTAGTGACCTCACCCAAATAGGGGGAGATTGTTGGATCCTTTATTTGGATTTGGGCTAGGTTCACTGAGTTAGGATGTCTTTGACCCACCTTGTATAGTCAAGGTCATTGGTTGTGTCCTAGAGTCTAGGGTTTGTCCTTAGGACATCATCTTGTAGACCAGCCATCCTCCAGACTGCCAGAGAAACTCAAGACATAGAGATATTTTCAGCTCAAGGAAAAGTGTTCGACGTTCGTCGATCTCAGCTCAACGAATCATATTCCTTGCTCGACGAACTCTGATCTACTATTTGACTTAGAGATATTTTCAGCTCAAGGAAAAGTGTTCGACGTTCGTCGATCTCAGCTCAACAAACCTCATGCCTTGGTCGACGATTTCTGGTCTATGATTTGAATCCTTCTCAGCCAGAGACTTCTCAGATTCTAAGACCGCAATCATTCTTCATTCGACGAATTTGGATCTCTGATCGACGAATGATAATTGTCAGTTCGACGAAGTTTGAAGCAGAATTGATAAGTTTCCCTCGAAGACTAATTGCTATTGTCTGGTCGACGAACTCACCAGCTCAGCTCAACGAACTCATCAGCTCAGCTTGACGAACTGTGAACTCAGCTCGACGATTTGTGTTCTTCGTTCGACGATTCCAGACTAGGTCTTCTCCAGTTTTTCGTCCCTTTTCTTGGCGATGATTCCTGCGTAATTAATGCTCAATATTCGCGGAATGTTACCGTTAGAACGAGCATTAATCAAGGATTATTGCATGATGTTTTCCATGGGACAGTTAGGGAATTCATTCATTATCGCTTCCTTCCCAGGCCGACTGCATTTACTGCTAAAGATTAAAATTTCGAGTGTGTTGTTCTTCAGTCAGAGTTTTTCAGAAAAGAACAGATCAAGAAATCGTGCTGATATAGAGATCACATTCAAGAAATCTTACAGAAATCAAAAAGTGACACACTACAATCAGCCTCAGCCAGAGAACATCATCATCATCAAGAAGAAGAAGAACAATCAATCTCTATCAAGAGTCTTCTTCCTTCAACCCTACAGGACAACTTCAGAAGGAAAACAATATCTCTATCTGTCAAAGAAGTTTCTGAAGCAATCTCTGGTCAAGGCAATCAAGTCTTTGAAGACCTGTCACCCTAAAGCAGATCTCCAGATTTCCTGATCCATTCAAGATCTCAGGGGGAGCAATCTGCTGAAATCGATCTACTAGTCTTCTCAATTGTTATTGAGAAAGATAAGACACCATCACCTTTTTCATCTTCTGTACAGGGTTTTAAGTCCCTTCAAAATTATTCCTGGTTGCAAGTCTCCTACCAAAAGACTTGAGGTTTTTGTTTTTGAGCACCTGAACAAAATCACATTGGTGTCAGGCACCTGATCAAAAACCTGAGTGGATTCCTACCAGGGTGGTAGAAGTGTGGATGTACCCAGGTTGGGGAACCACTATAATTTCTTGTGTCGTCTGGTTGCCCTTTTTCTTTTGTTTTTGGCTGTGTTCTGTGATTTGCTAGGTTGCTGTTTTTATTACTTTGTGTGTTAACCTGTTCACCTAGGATTACAACAAAAGCTGTAAAGTTTTTTTTAAGAGACCACAATACTCTATTCAACCCCCCTCTAGAGTATCTCAGATCTAACCTTCACTTTCATTCTGTGCTGGTCCCTCTCCACGCTCCCGCACCAAAAGTGTTGAAGCCAAAATTGACCTCTGTGGAGTTCGGGGTCCCAAAAGAGGGGTGACCTCACACCTACTACACTCGGGGGAACGTCACAGACCAAAGAGTTGGGAAACTAGGAACAGAACCTCGGCTCTAACGTGGAGGTCCCACCTTGCACCTGGAACATCTTGGAGATCTCCCTCTTCCTAGCCAATGCAGAGCTAGGGTGCCTTGAAGGATGAAGAGATAGTGCAGAAGTGATCCTCTCCAAGGCACCCCTAAGAGTCTATTTATAGTTTTCTGGGAATGGCCTACAAATAACCAACCTCCACTACTATGAAAATTACCAAAATGCCACCGAAATGTCCTGCCAATAGTCAAATCCCACTATTCTAAGCGGCTAATTGCAGTCCACTAGGGGTAGTCCCTCAAACCGGGTGGCCTGGCGGTTAGACGGGAAGCGGGGGGCGGCCTGGGCGGACAGGCGGCCTATGAGTGACGACTTGGCGGCCTTCTCGGCCACTAGGCGTGCTGAAGCTGGGCAAGCTGCGGCCTGGCGAGACAGTGGCCTGAGCGAGGCGGGATGCGGCCTGGCGAGACGGCGGCCTGGGCGAGGCGGCGGTCTGGGCGACGCAGCTGCCTGGCGAGACGGGGCAAGACAAGCTGCAGCCTGGAGATACGTCGGCCTGGGCGAGGCAGCGGCCTGGGGGAGATGGGGCAAGGCAAGCTGCGGCCTGGCGAGATGGCGGCCTGGGCGAGGCGACGTCCTAGGCGTGGCGGCAGCCTGGGTGAGGCGGGCTGCGACCTGGCAAGACGGCGGCTCGGGCGAGGCGGCAGTCTGGGTGAGGCTGCGGCCTGGGCGAGGTGGCGGCCTAGCAAGATGGGGCAAGGTGAGCTGCGGCCTGCTTGCGAGCTAGGCGGCCTGCTTGCGAGCTGGGCGGCCTACTTGCAAGCTGGGCGGCCTGCTTGCGGGCTGGAGCCTGGGCGACTCTCAGAGGGGCCGGGGGGGGGGAGTTAGCAAATATTTCCTCCTACTAGTATGTTATGCAGGTCCACCTAAAATTTGCCTCGAGGAGTGCAAAACTTCCAAAAAGCTTAAAAACGTGCGTCAAGTCCTACGCCTTGTTTGGGGCCCACTCTTCGCGAATATAGGCATTGTACACTGACCAAATTATAACGACCCCACCCCTCACCCGGGGTGGCGGTGCTCTTTCCCTGCTGACATTAGTATAATCATATATTGGTAATCAAAACATGTAACTTAAGCACCATTCACCACAGATGTTGGCGCAAACGCCCAACGCCCCATGCTCTCATGGCACATTCTCGGTGCATAAGACCACAAGGGTCGCACCACTGTTCTCTGTGACGGTCAACAATATTTGAGCTTTGAGCCTCACAAGGGCCAAGGCCAGAGACAACGGCCCAGTGCTACAACAAGTCATGTGCTTTACACATTGACCACTCCAAGTCGACCGGCATAGGGGAGGGTACATTTCATCCATATCTCGTGCTCAAATCATCCGGCTCGCAGGCCGGACGTGGGTCAGCATCCCCTTTCCTTTTTCCATATGATCCATAACTCTGTAAGGATCCTAGGCTAACACTCATGGCTACCAAAGCTGAGCAACTTAAGCTCACGCTCTACACATCTGGAACCCAGGTCTTCTATGGACAGGCCATCATGACCCCCAGGTCTCATAAGACATGCCTCACAAAATAACACAACGCTCACTAGGAGCTACCGCCAGTAGTAGCACTACCACCGCGCGGTAGGGGGATAAACTATCGATTCTTCTCCCCAAATCGGGTGTTTTCCTAGAGTCTGCATCCAGTACTCTCAACGCAGCTATCTGCACACCCCGCGACTCCGAAATCTACATGATAACCACAGAGTCTTCTCCAACATACAAAACATACAAACATCACCAATCCAAACCAACCTGTCTGGATGGGCTTCACACAGCATGCCTACTCCGTACTTCGATTCCAGATGTAAATGCAAAACTAATGGGGATACACGAATCCACTAGCCGGGAGAACCACTTCCACGTGTTCGTGGAGTGTCCGCCCTCTAATTCTAAAAATAAGGACTTCACATGTCCAAGGAAGAGGATCGTTACCCTAGAAGTCCGCTTCATCCCCATAGGAGAAATTCTAGACGGATGAACACGTTCGTTGTTGCTTTGCCTCCGTAGATTCGAACTTGCTTCACGAATCTGAGTTCTGAATCTCAAATGACGGCGAGATCTCCTTTCCTGCACTGCTCCTCCTCCTCCAAAAGATCCGACCAAGTTCTCAACTCCAAAGGAAAATGAAGTGAAACGACCGAACTGAAAGAATTGGTTTCAAGATAACCTAAACACCTAGAGGGGGGGGGGGTGAATAGGTACAATTCTTTTTACTCTAAGGCAGAATATTAATTCAGTTAATCAATTAGAATCAAATAGTTCTACAGCTACCACATCACAGAAATCAAAGAATCACACACAATCACAGATGGCACACAGATTTATAGTGGTTCCCCAAATGATGGGTACATCCAATTTCCCGCTTTGCCTATCTAGCAGTGTGCTAGATTCGGCCTAACTTCTTCCTTCCTTCTCAGATCTACAGATCTTACAGCTCAGAACCCAGTCAAGGTTCCTACAACTCAGAGTGAGTCCACACTCCTACAACTCAGGCAATTAAGCCCTACCTCAGCCTTCACCCAGGCCTATAACTCAGAGAATCAAATCTCCTACCTCAGGCACACAACCCTACCTCAGCCTTCCCAAGGCCTACAACTCAGAGATGTAAATCTCCTACCTCAGGCACTCAGTACTACCTCAGCCTTTATAAATTAGGCTTACAACTCAGATCAATAATGATCTTACAGAAAAATGATAAAAATAAGTTTTATTTTCCACCCAAGTTGAGAGAGAATGGGTAGAAAGATTTCTTGATCAGTTCTTGAAGAATCTGATTACACAGAAATCAACCTGTCTTTGGCTTTCTTCAAAGCTTCTTGAATCTGAACACAATAAGGTTTAATTTCTTGAAGATGATCTGCAATCAGCTTCCTTCTTAAAATCCAGAAATTAATCTGAATTCTTCTTTGCATATTAGTTCAGGATCTGCTCTTAAGAGACTAGTTGATGATAGTCTTTTTCTTCACTTTAATTATTGGAGCTCTCTCTCTATAAATTCTTCACTTAGATCCACTTGAAATCTCTGACTGGATTTCCTTGTGTATGTTGGATCTTTTGTTATAATTGTGTTTCGTATATTTCTTCTTTTTTCTCTACTTGTTCAGCTGATAGAATCTGTCTTTATATAGACTTCATCCAAGGTTACCGGCTGATCCGGTTGCTAACCAACTTCTAACAGATCTGACAGTTACAGTAGACTTGTTGGTTATGGCAGCTGTCAAGTTTTCCAGTCACTTCTTGAAACTGTCTCTGTCAGTAAAATGTTGAGTCTGAACTTCACATGTGTCGATACAAGTAGACTAAGTGTCGACACAATCCTTGGTGGTGTCGACACAGCTCTCATGGTGTCGACACTGCTTCTTGACATAGCTTCTGTAAGAATGTGTCGACACAAGTCCTATTTGTCGACACAGTCACTTCTTGTCTTGACACAATTAACTTAGAAGAAATTCTGGTGTGTGTGTCGACACAAGTCCTGTGTGTCAACACAGTTGATGTCGACTGAACTTTCTATGTGTCAACACAAGTCCTGTGTGTCGACACAGTTGATGTCAACTGAGCTTTCTGTGTGTCGACACAAGTCCTGTATGTCGACACAATTGATGTTGACTGAGCTTTTTGTGTGTCGACACAGCTTTTCTAAGTGTCGATACAAGTCTTCACAAGTGTCGACACAGCTTCTTCTGGTGTCGACTCATGGACTTAGAAACTATTCTTGCATATTCTTAACCTGCACATATAAACTCAAAACAACATCAAATACACCTTGATGAATATCATTGAGCTATGTTAGGCTTCTCCAAATCTGGTACACATTTTCCAATGTACCCAACAATCTCCCCCTATTGGGAGAAGTCATAACCCTTAGTCAATGATATACACCATTTATAATAAACACATTATGATGTATATAAACATTACATGACAGGGTAATATATAAACAAAATATGTATAATATGTCATTACAGAATGATGCAAACACAGTGAGCATGAATCATTGTTTTGTTTAAACTATCAAAAGTTTTTCAACAATCAGTTTACATAGATTTTTATAACAACTAAAGATTACATTGTTGTAAAATCTAGTTAATCTATACTAAGGCTGATCTGGCTCCTTGATGACTATGCCTTTTCCTGGTTTGACCTGAGCCTGCATAGTAGGTTCAGCATCATCAACAGGATTCTTCCCTTTCAGATCTTTCCTTTTTTGTTCTTCAGCCCTTATCTTTTGCCTTTCAAAATAATGAAAAAGCTTTGAGAAGTACTTGATAGGCTCCAGAGCATTAGCAGGTAATTTCCCAGCTTTTGCTTTCCTTCTATATTGAAGAGTGGCTTCCTTCCTGGCTTCATACTTGTTCCATTCTTGCTCAGTGTACCATTTACCCCTTTCAGGGGTCTTGTCCTTCACAGCTTTCCAGGCAGTCAATATAATGTTCCTGGAAGTTGGACTCCATTGCTCAAAATCAGGCTTCAACTCTACATGTTCTCTAAACCTTTTCTTTGAGAGCTAAGCTTCTTGCTCTTTATGCAAAGCTGCCTCTGACATTTCTACTTTCTCAATGATAACATTCTTAGTAGACTCTGGAGGGCTATACATCTGATCAACCAGGTGTTGAATTTCTTCAAAGTTAGAAGGGGGATATATGATTTGAGCTACTTCCTACTGACCCCCTTCAATGTCTGCAGCTTGAATTCCTGACTCAGATGTGTTGTCATCATCACATAGGGGTGGATATCCCAGAGTTGCTCTAACAACATTTGTTATCCATTTGGTATGCTCTGAGCTAGCATTGACTATCAACCTCTCCCACTTTATGACTTCTCTTTCAATATGATCCCTGAGATCATTCTTTTGGAACCTAATTTGAGTACCCAGATAATTTGTTCCCTCTGTATAATAGCCTTTAAACCTTTGAAGCTGAGCAGAGATAATCTTCTGAGAGGCTTGACGTGCAGATTGAAAATTGGCTAAATCCTCTTGAAGTTTCTTATCAAACTCTGATTTGTCTTTAGCCCTTGCCTTAGTCAGTGCAGTTGCAGTATTCTTTAATTCTGTAACAATCACATTATGTGATTCAGTAAGATTATCATTCATCCTCAGTTGATTTTCTAGGACATAGCCTTGCTTAACTACTAGATCAGCAACTTGAGTCTTTATTCCTTCTTATTGTTTTGCTAGAAAAACCACAACATTACCTCCTTTGTGGAAGCAATCTGTCATCTCCTTTTTATTCTGATTTACCTCAAATATAATTGATTTTATATCTTGAGCCAAGAAAAATTGCAAATCTTTATGACTCTTATCCATATACTTCTCCATGGCTATTCTTTGTTCATCTAATTTTACCTGTAAAGATACCAGTAAGGAGATATAATCATGTGCAGGAACTGGTTGTGGAGCAGTTTGCAATGCCCTTTTATAGCTTTGGCTTCTTCTTCTGAAAACCATCAGCTTTCTCTTCTTTGCTTAAGTTTCTGCTTCATCTTCAGAAGTTGAGGTACTTTCTATATTAACTCTTTCCTGAGGACTTGGAGGTAATTCCTTTTTAGTCATAGTTGGCTCTCCCTCAAGTCCAACTTGCTCCCCCTCAGTCCTGACTTGCTCCCCCTCAGTTCTGACTTGCTCCGCCTCAGTTCTTGCTTGATCTATATCAGGGAACAACTCTTCAAGGGTAAAATCTTGTTGAGTTTGGACTGGAGGCACTCTTAACTCTGGAGCATCAGCAGCTGTAGATGTATCCTCCATGATAACATCATGTGCAAGATTGTTGAGTTGAGTGGTCTGGTCAACATCAATCAAGGGCACAGTTAGTGTTTCATCCTTATTATTGAAAATTGTTTGATTAACTTCTTGGATTACCTCAAGAATAGTTTGAGTAGCCATTTCACTTTCTAAGTGTGTTGGCTCTTCCTCAAGATGAGGCTCCCCCTGCATCTGATCATCATGTCTAATATCTTGAGCAGGTGATTTCTCAGTATTATCTGGCCTCTCTTCATCAACCATGTCTTTTATCAGCACTCTATCCCATCTAGAGATTATCCTTAGATCCATTCTCCTCATGTGATTGACCTTGGATCCAGCAGCCTGTTGCATCACTTCTGGAATTGCTTCAACCAAGTATAAACTTAATATCCTTCCCAGATTAGGTTTCTTGATGCTTTCTCCAATCTTTTCATATATGACTGCAGACTAATTGGTGTTGATTTTGTAGATGATCCTACTCATGAGGCAGAACATGTAGGCTGAGACCCTATCATGTCCACCTGGTTTGCATAAGATGACTTTGCCAACTACTTCAGAAAGGAATTTTCCTTGAACATTCATTCCTTTTCTATTCATGGATGATCCAATTTTCATGGTGGAATCTAATCCACACCACTGCAGTGCTTCCCTGGTCTTGGAAGATATAACTTCTTCGTCTTCTTGAGTTTTTGGCGGATGAAGAGTTTTTCATATGCTTTTCATGGTGAGTTTGACTTTATTACCTTGGACTGAAGACCTAATTTTTAGTCCAGTTGAATCCTGAGTGGCAGCTTCATAGAACACAAGGATTTCCTTCTTTCATATCTAGGTTCTGATGTTAAATACTCCAAGCCATTTTCTGCAATTAGGGCTATCACAACTTTAATCGCTGGTTCAGCATCGTCAAAGGCATTCCGTACCAGTTCATATCCCTCGTTCACGTTTTCATCAAGTTTTGGCGCCATTGGGATGGTGAGAAATCTTGAATGGAGAAGAGAGAGTTTGTCGACACAGGAATCTAGTCTCAAAAATCTGGAGAGCGTTTCGACAGGGTTTGTTCTTGACCTATTTATATGTGTCTAAACATTGAAGGTCAAAAGGCGTGTCAAAATTTACTTAGTGTGTCGACACAGTTTACTAATGTCTCGACAAAAGTGTTGACTCCTATGTGTCGACACCAATTGATGATGTGTTGACACAGACATACTTATTAATTCAACAGAAATTCTGTGTCGACTCTATTTCTAAGTGTTGACACAACTTCTCTGAAGTGTCGACACAACTTCTCTGAAGTGTCGACACAACTCCTCTGAAGTGTCGACACCAATTTTCTAGATGTGTCGACACAACTTCTCTGTGTCGACATATACCTCTTTTTGTGTCGACACAAAAGTACTGAAAGTGCAGGTTAGATCAGAAATACTCTAGAGGGGGGGGGGGTGAATAGAGTATTGTGCTCTCTACAAAAACTTTTTACAACTATTGTTGTAATCCTAAGTGAATGAGTTAGTAAATAAAATAATAAGCACAGCAACCTAGAAAATCACAGAGCATGACAAAAACAAAAGAAAAAGGCCAACCAGACGACACAAGAAATTTATATTGGTTCCCCAACCTGGGTACATCCACTCTTCTACCACCCTGGTAGGAATCCACTCAGGTTTTTGATCAGATGCCTGACACCAATGAGCTTTTGTTCAGGTGCTCAAAAACCAAAAACTCAAATCTTTTGGTAGGAGACTTGCAACCAGGAATAATTTTGAAGGGAATTAAAACCCTGTACAGAGGATGGAAAAAGGGTGATGAAGTCTTCTCTTTCTCAATAACAACTGAGAAGACTTGTGGAATTGATGTTTAGCAGATTTGCTCCCCCTGAGATCTTGAATGGATCAGGAATACTGGAGCATTGCTTCAGGGTGATAGGTCTTCAAAGACTTGAGTGCTTGGACCAGAGATTGCTTCAGGAACTTCTTTGACAAATAGATTAATTGTTGTCCTTCTGAAGTTATCCTGTAGGATTGAAGGAAGAAGACTCTTGATAGTGATTGTATGTTCTTCTTCTTCGTGATGATGTTCTCTGGCCAAGGCTGATTGCAGAAAAGAACCTTTTTTTGTAAGATTGTTCGTGTATACAATGTCTGTCAGTGTCTGTATTACTGCTTGATCATTTCTTTTCTGACTCTTGACTGAATGAAGAGCATTCAAAATTTGAAACCTTGAGCAGTAAATGCAATCGGCCTGGGAAGGAAGCGGCAATCAATGATTTCCCTAACCGTCCCATGAAAAAGTGGCATGTAATAATCCATAGTCAATGCGCGTTCTAACGGTAACATTCTGAGAAGATTGAGCATTGATTACTCCGGAATCATCGCCAAGAAAAGGGACGGGAAACTGGAGAAGACCTAGTCTGGAATCGTCGAACGAAGAACACCAATCGTCGAGCTGAGTTCACAGTTCGTCGAGCTGAGCTTGAGTTTGTCGAGCTGAGCATGATAAGTTCGTCGACCAGACAATAGCAATTAGTCTTCCAGGGAAACTTGTCAATTCTTCTTTAACCTTCGTCGAACTGACAATATTCATTCATTGAACTGAGATCCAAATTCGTCGAGCTGAGAATGATTGTGGACTTAGAATCTGAGAAGTCTCTGACTGAGAAGGATTCAGATCGTAGACCTGAAATTGTCGAGTAGAGTACTGAATTCGTCGACCTGAGAAGTTGTGAACTTGAGGTCCAAGTTCGTCGAGCTCAGATTCTTGTTCGTCGACCAAAGCCTAAAGTTGGACTTAGAAAAATCTGGAGTTATCCTGACTTTAGCTTGTTGAAGTAACTCAGTATTTGTTGAACAGAGAACAAAGATTGTCAAGCTCAGTACAGAGAAGTGTCTCAAGATCGTCGAGCTCAGAACACCTTTCGTCGACCTGAGTTCGACAAACGTCAAACTCATTTTACTTAGTCTGGAAAACCTCTAATTCTTGAGTCTCTGATGGTCTTGTTGATAGCTGGTCTATCTGAAGTTGACTCTAAGGACTTACCCTAGACTCTAAGACACAGACTTGACCCTGGCTATACATGTTGGGTCACATCCTAAGCTAGTGAACCTAGCCCAAATCAACTAGGGATCCAACAATCTCCCCCTATTTGGGTGAGGTCACTAAGAGACTCAGAACATAAACAAACAAATAAACAAAGTAAGAAAAGAAATATATCTAGCAGAGAATTACTAACATATGCAACAGATATATATATACATAAGATTTGTTTAAACAGATAACATAGTTTGAAAACAAATGCAGAAAGAAATTGAAACAAAAAAAAGATTACTTCTTCTTCTTTTTCTGCATAGACTTGTCTTCTGTTGTCTTCTCTCCTGGATTTTTGAAGATAATTTCTCTATTTGGATCTAGAGCCTGTGCTGCGGTCATTATCATGTCAGCTGCCCCAATGATTTTCAGTGATGTAGCTCTGGGGACAACTACTTCAGGATGGAGCTTCATATAATCATCATCATTGAAAAGTTTGTTGCCTTTGTCAAATCTCTTTAATTCTTCCTTCCCGTACTTTGACATAGTTGTAAAACCTGAAATGTCTTTACCTTCAGCTTTGGCTTTATTAATCAATGACAGACCAATAAGCTCCTGGAATCTGGCCATTCTTGCAGTATTGTCTGTTTCAGGATCTTCAAAAGGAATAGGAGGAGAGTAAGGTCTTTCATGATTCTTATCTTTCTGTTCTTCAGATATATGTTGCTATTGCTGCTGATGTTGTTGATGCTGATTTCCTAAGGAATGATGGCCTTGCTATCTGCTTCTAGAGGATCTCCCTTGATGTCTCTGATAAGTTTGCATGGGGGTAGATCTCTGAGAGCTAGAGCCAATGGCACCAGCTGCTAGAGGAGGAGGAGGATCTTTTCTGTATCTGTGTACTGGTGGAGGAGGATATCTCATACTTCTTTTCCTTTAATTTTGCTGGTTCTTGGATAACCACATCCAAGCAGGCATTCCCTTATAAGGAGCAACATTGTGCAAAATATAGTAGAGAGTGTCAGCAGTTGGATTAGGCTTAGGAGCAGGAGGAGGAGCCTTCCTTTTCTTTGACAACATTTTCTTCTTTTTCTTTGAAGCTTCTTCATCTGAATCATCATCAGCATCATCATCTTCACTGTGCTTTCAGTGTTTTAGCATCAATGACAGCCTTTTTAGAAGCAGGGGCAGAAGTTGAAGTTTCAACAATTGGAGTTTCAGCAATAATTTCAGAAGAAACTACACAAGAATCAGAGGTAATTGTGACAGAGCTTTCAGCTGCTGCCTTATTTTTCTCTTCAATATCTGCCAGGATTATCTCATCCAGATCAGGCATTGGGGAATCATCCATGACAAAAATTGGTGCTGAGACATCTTCTGGAGGTGATGGAATAACTGTAGAGGTTGGAGCAAAATCTGGAGGTGCAAAACTGTCACAGAGTTGCTTAGCAACTGCTGGACTTATTGGAGATGTATAAGGAACAATAGCCAACTATGGCTTAATAAAGTCTTCTGGAAGAGACTGCATATATACAGTATCAAAATTTCTCAACAAAACAGTCAAATAAACTATGGGATTTAAATGGAAATCACCAACAACTTTTATTTACTCTGGAACTGACTCATCTAAGTCAATGTTAGTATCCATGAATTGAAGCAATTCAATCAGCTCTGAATCAAATTCTGGCAAAATTTCTGCATCTGTATCTGCTGCTGCATCTGCTGTTGGAGGAACTGCTGCATCTGCATCTGCTGCTGCTTCATCACAGAGCATCTCCCCCTGCCTAGGTTCAGGAGACCCTGGAGCCAGGCCCCTGAATGAAGAGGGGGCAGCAGAGAGGAGAGAAACTTGGGCAGATAAGGAATTAATAGAATTCACAAGAGGTGTAATGGCCTCTGTGATTAGGGATTTGATGAGGGGAGTGAGCAGGGATATGATTGTAGATACAGTGGAGGGTTCAAAAGATGGAGAGGTAGATGGTGAAGGTAGAGAAGTAGATGAAGTAGGAATGGGAACAGATGGAGGGGAAAGAGGAGGAATGACATCTGTTATGGTGGTTTCTGGTGGAGGTGGAGAAGGGGATGGTATATGAAAATGTGGGATGCTGGACAGATGAGGTGGAATAGGTGATGCTGGAGGAGTTGAGTTTGGATTCTCTGGGAGGGGGGTAGAGGGACTGTCAGGAATGTCAAGTGGTGGAGAGGGAGGAGGAGTAGGGACATGAGAGTGTTGTTGGGATTGGGGTGCTGGAGGAGATGGAAGATTGGTTGAAGGTGGAAGATGGGTTGCTGGAAGAGGTTGTGGAGATGGAATAACCTCTTCTGCAGGGTGGGGAGTGGTTTTTACAGCCCTGGTGCTCTCAGAAGCAGGAATGGAAGAGGAGGAAGCCTTGGATGGCTTGGTGATCGTCCTCTCCCATTTGCCAAACAAAGTGCATGTGAGGCGCTTGCTGGCATTGATGAAGATGGTCGGGGAGACCATAAATTCACCAGTCTTTTCTTGAAGGAAGATCCCCAATATTCTTCCAAAGCAGACTTCTTTCTTGCTGTTCTTCTTCTTTATTAACTCAAAGAAAATCTGGCCCCAAGCAACTTGTATCTTGTTGACCACGATGCACATGACAAGGAATTGGTGTCTAGTGATGTAGTCATGCGCAGAGTGCTTGCCCATCAGCACTTTTCCCACTATGTCCGCCAAGAACTGGTAGGCAGCAGAGAGTTGTTTCTTTAACAACTTGTTAGGGTTACTTCCAGTAAACCCCATCAATTTCAGCATCGAGCTATACTCGTCAGAATCAACATCCACATCGTCTTCTCCATTTACCAATCTAAAGATTTCAGAAAGAACGGCAGGAGATAAAGAAACAGCATTGCTCCCGATATTTCCTGTCAAGACATTTTCCTCAGAAACAGACGAAGTGTATACCCATTCTCTAATTTCAGTTGCATGTAGTTTAATCCTTCTGGTCATAAAATATTTGAGACCAAGTTCTTCTAAAAGTTCTAGAATGTAGAGAAATATTGGGTCAGAGTGCTGGAAAGAATCAAAATCCATGTCGAAACCGATGTCGAATTTCATGGCAGCCAAGGTGCTCGCTGGAATTGCCATTGATGACCTGCAAGAGAGACAGAGAAAACGTCAATCAAGAGAAAGGGAACAGAAAGCGCGGGATGGAGGTTGAAGAAAACCTAGATATAAGGTTTTCAGAATATGAATCGATAATCTCTGTTCCACGAAAAAGAAAAATTCTTCGGACAGAGGTCGACGAAATATATTATACAGCGATAAATAATTAGTCGATCTCATCCAGAAGAAACGAAAATAGTTCGTCGAACTCCGCTCGACGAAGTATCTTCTGAAGCAAAGTTCGTTGATCTCCGGTCGACGAAAATTATTTCCACATAGAGAATTCGTCGATCTCCGTTCGACGAGCATCTCTCAAACTTTCCCTAATTCGTCGAACTCCGTTCGACGAACTCTGGAAAATTCATCGAATGCAGACAGAAATTAATTTAACTCTTCTCCATTGATCATTCCCAGTTGATTTATAAAGAACAGATGATTTTTCTCATCCAAGGGCTTGGTGAAAATGCCTGCTCTCTGTAAATCAGTAGGAATATGGATTAAGTTAATTTTCTTTTTGTCTACACTATCTCTGATGAAATGATGTCTTATATCAATATGCTTAGTCCTAGAATGATGAACTGGATTCTGTGCTATAGCAATAGCACTAGTATTATCACAAAATAATGTTGAATTATTTAAGTTGACACCATAGTCTAGGAGTTGGTTTTGTATGCATAACATTTGTGAACAGCAGCTGCTAGCAGCCATGTATTCTTCTTCTGCAGTTGATGTAGACACAGATGTTTGCTTTTTACAAAACTAGGAGACAAGTCTCATACCCAAGAACTGGCAAGTTCCAGAGGTACTCTTCCTGTCCACTCTACATCCAGCATAATCAGCATCTGAGTATCCAGTTAACTTAAACTCTGACTCTAAAGGATACCAGAGTCCTAGATTTGGGCAACTCTTTATATATCTCAAAATTATTTTTAAGAAAATAAGGTGAGATTCTTTAGGGTTCACTTGGAACCTAACACAAAGGCATGTGACAAACATGATATCAGGCCTACTAGCTGTTAGGTATAATAGGAATCCAACAATTGCCCTATAATGTTTCTGATCTACAGGTTTCCCTGCTGCATCAGAATCCACAACAACATTAGTAACCATAGGTGTTTTCATTCCTAAAGCATCACCCATCCCAAACTTCTTAATAAGCTCTTTAGCATACTTAGCTTGGGAGAGAAAGATACCATCAGGGAGCTACTTCACTTGGATACCAAGGAAGTAGGAAAGCTCACCCATGATACTCATCTCAAATTTGGAATGCATGAGGTTAGCAAACCTCTTGCATAATTTGGGATCAGTAGACCCAAAGATGATGTCATCCACATATATTTGTAATAACAAGATTTGATCCTTATGATGTCTAGTGAAAAGAGTTTTATCTATGGTTCCTCTTGTAAATTTATGCTCTAAAAGAAAGCTTGCTCAGGTCTAATACCAAGCTCTTGGAGCTTGCTTTAAACCATAGAGAGCTTTATGCAATTTAAATACAAAAGAGGGTTGAGTTAGAGAGATAAAACCTGGAGGTTGTTCCACATAAACCTCTTCTTGAAGCACTCCATTCAAGAATGCACTCTTGACATCCATTTGGTAAACTTTGAATCTCCTGTGAGCTGCATAGGCAAGGAATATTCTTATGGCCTCTAACCTTGCAACAGGGGCAAAGGTTTGGCCATAGTCAATTCCTTCCTCTTGTCTGTAGCCCTGAGCAACAAGCCTCACCTTGTTTCTCACTATGTTTCCTTGAGCATCCAACTTGTTTCTGTAGACCCATTTGGTTCCAATAACTGGGTAGTTATGAGGTCTTGGAACCAAATCCCAAACTCTACTTCTCTCAAACTGATTTAGTTCCTCTTGCATTGCAATGATCCAGTGGGGATCTTGCTCAGCTTCATATATAGAGATAGGTTCAATCTGAGAGAGAAAACATGCATGCATCAAGTCTTGGTTGAGTTGATTCCTTGTCTATACACCTACTGAAATGTCTCCAATCACTTGAGATCTGGGGTGATCTCTAAGTGTGACAAGATCAGTGGGTGGAGTTTGTTCAGCAACAGCTTCTGTAATTAATTCCTCTTGAGGAATGTTATTAGCTATTGAGGGAAGTTCAGCCACTTCCACTTGAATATCTTCTTCACTGTCTTCAACAACCTATAGAGAAGAATGAGTTGATACCTCTTGGGTAAGGTTTAGTCCATCCATAGACTCACACAGTTGTGGAACCTGCAAATAGCTATTGGTAGAAATCTCTTTCTCCTTATAATACATGTTAGCTTCATCAAAAGATATATGAACTGACTCTTCAATTTTAAGAGTGGATTTATTAAATACCCTATAGGCCTTGCTTACTTGGGAGTATCTTAGAAAAATCCCTTCTTCAGCCTTAGCCTCAAACTTTCTAATGTATCTTTTATTGTTTGTGTGAATATAACATATACAACCAAAAACTTTAAAATATGTGATTTTAGGTTTCTTCCCTTTAAGTAATTCATAGGGGGTCTTATTTTTCAGCTTATGTATAAGGCTTCTATTCAGGACATAGTTAGCAGTGTTTACAGCTTCTGCCCAAAAGGATAGAGGCATGTAAGCATCTGCCAACAATGTGCTTGCAGATTCAATGAGTGTCCTATTTTTCCTTTCAGCTACCCCATTTTGTTAGGGAGTTCTAGGAGCTGAGAAGCACTGCCTGATACCTTCCTTCTCACAGAACTCATGCATAAGAAGAGACTCAAACTCTGTGCCATGATCACTTCTGATCAATGCAACATGAGTAGAGAACTCAATCTGTATGGTCCTGAGAAAATCTGTAAGAACCTTGAATGTATCTGACTTAGTTCTCAGAAAGGCCACCCAACTGAATCTGGAGAAGTAATCAACAATTACTAAAGTATAAGACTTCCCTCCTAGGCTTTATACTGCAATGGGTCCAAATAGGTCCACATGAAGCAAATACAAAATCCTAGGTGGATCACTCTTATTAATGGATTTGAAACTAGTTTAGTTTGCTTGCCTAATTGACAAGCCCTGCATAGGTTTTCCTTCTTGTAGGGACCAGAAGGTAAGCCTCTAACAAGGTTGTCTTTAGATAACCTATCTATATTTTAAAGGTTTATATGTCTTAGTTTTTTATGCCACAACTCATTTTGATTACTAGTGATATTGAGTAAACAAACATCAGTTTTGGCAGAAATAAAATCTACTAGATATATGTTACCATGTCTAATTCCAATTAAAATAGTTTTGTTTTCATTATCAATAATAGAACAGGAGGTAGAGTTAAAGTATACCTGATAACCTTCATCACATAATTGACTTATGGATATTAGGTTATGTTTAAGTCCTCTTACATATGTTACTTTCTTGAAAGTAACTGTCCCAATCTTTACTGCTCCATATCCTTCAGACTGGCCACTATTTGAATCACCAAAGATCACCTTTGGTCCTAGCTTGGACTTGTAATTGGATAGATTGTCGTTGCTGCCTGTCATATGTTTGGAGCAACCACTTTGCAAGTACCAGGTCTGACTTACCCTTGGACAACTCTTCACCTGTACCTGTAATGAAAAAAAACTCAATTGTTCTTGACCCAGGTTACCTTGGGTCCTTTATTTTGTTGAAATGAAAAACTAGATATAACTGATAAAGCAGGTTGAGATTTATAACCTAAGGGGTGATATTTCCTAGGTGGAATAACCCAATCAGCTACTGGATTGAATGGTTTATTAGTTGGCTTAGAATTTCTGTAAGAGAAATGATTTAAGTTTGGTCTTTCTAGGTTCGATGAATTCTTGTAAGTTCGTCGACCAGAGTTCGACAAATAGGGCTGAGATCGTCGATCTCTGCTCAGAGAATGACAGTAGTCATTTTCTGCGCCCCAAGTTCGTCGACCTCTGCTCAACGAACCATACAAAGTTCATCGATCGCAGTTAGATGAATTGTTATAACTGAAGTTTGCGCTCAGAGTTCATCGATCTGGGTTCGACGAACTGACCACATTTTGTCGATCTGGTTCGACGAATGCTGCTGAACCTTGTTTTTATTAGCTGTTTTCTGATTTTTATTGCTCTTGTCTATGGGTTTTGGATTGTTTTCAGATATTGGTTTGTTTATTATCTTTTCTTTACCTTTGGCAGAAAAAAATTTAATCGGTGTTGTAAGTATATTTTTCTTTATTATGGGAGGCAAACCTGATGATGCACCCAAGCCCAGCTTGCCATTTAATCTGGCATTCACTGTGCTTGTTATGTCCATCAGCTTGAGACTTCTCCCATTGAGAGATTGCTCAAGTTGTTTGGCCGCACATAAGTCAGATTTTAATTTAATTATCTATTCATTTGCTAAGGTTAGTTGATCTTTTAGTTTCAGATTTTCTGAATTAACAGATTCCAGGTTTCCTAGTTTTTCTCTAAGGGTTTTTATTTCTTTTTCTGAATTAATCAAATCTAAACACATAGTTTTGAATTCAATTTTAAATAAATCAGAATTAAAATCAAAGCTTGAAAGAACCTGATCAGCCTTTGAGTCTGAGGCTGCCTCATCTTCAGATTCTCCTTCTGATCCAGAACAGCTCCTGGAGACATCAATTGCCATAAGGCAAACCTCCTTGGATCTTGCTTCTTCCTCTTCTTCACTTGAGCTGGAAGAGGATGATTCTTCTTCAGTATCACTCCAAGTTTCAGCAACAAAGCCCTTGTCTTTCTTTTTGTACTTGCTGGAGGAGGGTCTGCTGATGTGTTTTCTCCTGGAGTCTTTTTCTCCTTCTTCTGATTTTCTGGACATTCTGAGATGTAATGTCCAGGCTTTCTGCATCCAAAGCACACAACCTCCTTAGTTGGTGTCTTGTCATACTTAGGCTTATCATCCTGCCTGGATGATTTTCTTCTAAAATCCTTTCTAGTCATCTTATAAAATCTTTTTGCAAAGAGGCTCATGAGTTCTTCATTGGATGTTGAGGTCTCACTTTCCTCTGTTGCTTTGAAGGCTATACTGTGATCCTTTCTTACTGGAGTTGATGACTTCTGTTCAGCTGCTTCTCTTTACTTAATCAACTGCACATAAGACTTTAATTTTCCTAGCAGAGATTCAGTTGATATCTCATTTAGGCTTCTGGCTTCTTTGATAGGCCAGATTCTTGAATCCCAAGAGCTAGGGAAGCACATCAAAATCTTATCATTCACCTCTGTCAGGGTGATATCTTTATCCAAGGTTTTAAGCTCATTGATGATTTAGCTCAACCTGTTGTACATTTCAGCCACTGATTTAGTCTCATCCTTCTTAAAATTCTCATACAGGGATATGAGATTTGATCTTCTGTCTTTCCTTTCATCTACTGAACCAACTACCATTTGGTTGAGGGAATCCCAAATGGCCTTGGCTGAGGTGCACTCAGCCACCTTCTGAAATATGTCATCTGACATATTTTGAGCCAAGATGTTCATTGCCTTTGCATCTGTAATTTTTTGCTTTCTTGTAGGCATCATTATTCTCTAGAGGAGGCACTGCAGTCATGTTGGTAGAGGTGCTTGTAGAAGTTGCAGGTGCTGGAGGTACTCCTATCAAGATAAAAGCAAAAATATCCTCATCAATAGAATTTATATATAATTTGATTCTTGCCTTCCAGATGGAAAATATGTTAAGATTGCATACTGGAGGTCTGATGCTTGCATAATCCTTATTTTGAGTCATTTCTGTGAAGAAATAAATCTAATAAGAGAAACAACACAATCAGATCTAATAAGAGGGATCTTTATGGTTCAGGTGTTAGCCTGTACAACCAATTAACCTCTTAAGGTGTGGTAGATTAATCAACCTGGTAAGGTGTGGAGTTTAACCAACCTGGCTCTGATACCAATTGAAAGTGCAAGCTAGATCTGAAATACTCTAGATGGGGGGGTGAATAGAGTATTGTGCTCTCTACAAACACTTTTTACAACTATTGTTGTAATCCTAAGTGAACAAGTTAGTAAATAAAATAATAAGCACAGCAACCTAGAAAATCATAGAGCATGGCCAAAACAAAATAAAAAGGGCAACCGAACGAAACAAGAAATTTATAGTGGTTCCCCAACCTGGGTACATCCACTCTTCTACCACCCTGGTAGGAATCCACTCAGGTTTTTGATCAGGTGCCTGACACCAATGAGCTTTTGTTCAGGTGCTCAAAAATCAAAACCTCAAGTCTTTTGGTAGGAGACTTGTAACCAGGAATAATTTTGAAGGGAATTAAAACCCTGTACAAAGGATAGAAAAAGGGTGATGGAGTCTTCTCTTTCTCAATAACAACTAAGAATACTTGTGGATTGATGTTAGCATATTTTCTCCCCCTGAGATCTTGAATGGATCAGGAATACTGGAGCACTGCTTCAGGGTGATAGGTCTTCAAAGACTTGAGTTCCTGGACTAGAGATTGCTTCAGGAACTTCTTTGACAGATAGATTAATTTTTGTCCTTCTGAAGTTGTCCTGTAGGATTGAAGGAAGAAGACTCTTGATAGTGATTGTATGTTCTTCTTCTTCGTGATGATGTTCTCTGGCCAAGGCTGATTGCAGAAAAGAACCTTTTTTTTGTAAGATTGTTCTTGTATACAATGTCTGTCAGTGTCTGTATTACTGCTTGATCATTTCTTTTCTGACTCTTGACTGACTAAAGAACATTCGAAATTTGAAACCTTGAGCAGTAAATGCAATCGGCCTGGGAAGGAAGTGGCAATCAATGATTTCCCCAACTGTCCCATGGAAAAATGGCATGTAATAATCCATAGTCAATGCGCGTTCTAACGGTAACATTCCGAGAAGATTGAGCATTGATTACTCCGGAATCATCGCCAAGAAAAGGGATGGGAAACTGGAGAAGACCTAGTCTGGAATCGTCGAACGAAGAACACCAATCGTCGAGCTGAGTTCACAGTTCGTCGAGCTGAGCTTGAGTTCATCGAGCTGAGCTTGATGAGTTCGTCGACCAGACGATAACAATTAGTCTTCCAAGGAAACTTGTCAATTCTGCTTTAACCTTCATCGAACTGACAATCTTCATTCGTTGAGTTGAGATCCAAATTTATCGCGCTGAGAATGATTGTGGACTTAGAATCTGAGAAGTATCTGACTGAGAAGGATTCAAATCATAGACATGAAATCGTCGAGTAGAGTATTGAATTCGTCGACCTGAGAAGTTGTGAACTTGAGGTCCAAGTTCGTCGAGCTCAGATTCTTGTTCGTCGACCAAAGCCTGAAGTTGGACTTAGAAAAATCTGGAGTTATCCTGACTTTAGCTTGTTGAAGTAACTCAGTCTTCGTTGAATAGAGAACAAATATCGTCAAGCTCAGTACAGAGAAGTGTCTCAAGATCGTCGAGCTCAGAACACCTTTCATCGACCTGAGTTCGACGAACGTCGAACTCATTTTACTTAGTCTGGAAAATCTCTAATTCTTGAGTCTCTGATGGTCTTGCTGATAGCTGGTCTATCTGAAGTTGACTCTAAGGACTTACCCTAGACTCTAAGACACAGACTTGACCTTGGCTATACATGTTGGGTCACATCCTAAGCTAGTGAACCTAGCATAAATCAACTAGGGATCCAACAAGTACTTAGACAAATTTGTCAATCTATTCTATTTTCAGCATACCTAATTCAATTTTAAAATTATTGAATTTAGTTTCATCCAATGACTTAGTGAACATATCAACAATTTGAAAACTTGTATTGACAAATTCTAAACATATATCCTCTTTTTCTACATGATCCCTAAAAAATGATATCTTATTTCTATATGCTATGTTCTACTATAAGAAATAGGATTATAAGCAATAGAAATAAAATTTGTAGAATCACAAAATAAAAGGGTTCTACTTACCTGGATACCATAATCTTTAAGCTGATGCTGTATCCACAAAAGCTGTGCACAGCAGCTCCCTGTAGCTACATACTCAGATTCAGCAGTGGAGATTGCCACACTAGTCTGTTTCTTACAACTCCATGACACCAATCTTCCTCCTAGAAATTGACAGGCTCCAGTTGTGCTTTTCCTATCTTCTTTGCATCCTGCAAAGTCTGCATCTGAATATCTAGTCAGTAGAAAATCTCTATTCTTAGGGTACCAAAGGCCAAGATTAGGTGTGCCCTTAAGATATCTCAAAATCCTCTTAACAACAGTATAATGAGATTCTTTTGGGCAAGATTGGTACCTAGCACAGACACATGTAACATACATGATGTCAGGTATACTAGCAGTCAGATAAAGGAGGGAGCCAACTATCCCTCTATACAAAGACTCATCTACAGGTTTTCCTGCATCATCTTTGCTTAAAGGCATACTTATCCCCATTGGAGTTCTCATGGTAGTGGATGACTCCATACCATACTTCTTAATTAACTCCTGAGTGAACTTAGACTGGGATATGGATAGGCCATCATCAGTCTGTCTTACTTGGAGTCCCAAGAAGAACTTAAGTTCTCCCATGCTGCTCATCTTAAACTTCCCTTGCATAAGTTTAGCAAACTTCCTACAAAGGTTGTTTTCTGTAGAACCAAGTATTATGTCATCAACATATATCTGGACTAGGATTATCTTCCCTTTGGATTCCCTAAGGAATAGAGTTTTGTCTATTTTCTCCCTTGAGAATTTGTTCTCAATGAGGAAAGTAGACAAGATTTCATACCAAGCCCTTGGGGCTTGTTTCAAACCATATAGGGCTTTCCTAAGCCTGTACACATAATTAGGATAGAGTGGATCAATAAAACCTGATGGCTGTTCTACATAGACTTCCTCCTTTAAGTCTCTATTCAGGAATGATGACTTAACATCCATTTGGAACACTTTGAAACCCTGATAGGCTGCATAGGCTAGGAATAGCCTTATTGCTTCCAACCTTGCCACAGGGGCAAATGTTTGATCAAAGTCTATGCCCTCTTCCTACTTGTATCCTTTGGCAACAAGCCTTACCTTGTTCTTAATTATGATCCCCTCTCATCTAGCTTGTTCCTGTAGATCCACTTAGTCCCTATGACATTATGGTCTTTTGGTTTAGGAACTAACTTCCATACCTTGCATCTCCTGAATTGATTCAACTCCTCCTACATAGCATCTATCCAATGTGGGTCTTGTATAGTTTCTTCAAATCTTTTAGGTTCCTATTGAGACAAGAAGCTTGAGCATAGTACAGTGTTCAAGCTCCTGCTTCTAGTTTGAACCCCTTGTCTAGGATCACCAATAATCTGGTGTACAGGATGATCCTTTAAATGTCTAACTACTGGAGGAAGTCTGTCTACAGTTTGACTTTCTCCATTTCCTTCATTCTGCTTTACTTCATTGTCTTCTTCATCTAGAGAGACTTGTTCTCCCCCTGGATAGCAAGCATCTTTATCTTCATCCAGCCTAGCAGTTTGATCTTCTTTGATAGTCAGCATGTCCATCTTCTCTTTTATACCTGTAGAGCTATAAGAACTACTAGGCAAATCATTGTTAATAAGTCTTGATTCATCAAATATAACATGAATAGACTCTTCTACAACTTGTGTAGTCAAGTTATAAACTCTATAAGCCTTACTATTGTTGCTGTACCCAACAAATATCCCATCTTGGGATTTGGCAGCAAACTTTGTTAGATAAGACTTGCCATTGTTAAGCACATAACACTTGCAACCAAAGATTCTAAAATAGGATAAGTTTGGTTTTCTGCCTTTCATAACCTCATATGGTGTCTTTTTGTGGCTCTTAGTGATGGAAGCACTATTGAGCACATGACATGCAGTGTTTACTGCCTCAGCCCAGAACAATTCTAGGAGAGAAGTGTCACTCAATAGAGTTCTATCTGCCGCAATGAGAGTCCTATTCTTTATTTCAGCAATTCCATTTTGCTGAGGAGTTCTAGATGAGGATAATTCCTGATGAATCCCAAATTCTTCACACAACTTTGTCATATTTTGAAATTGAAATTCAGTTCCATGGTCACTTCTGATTTTGACCACTGAATTGTTCAGTTCATTCTGAATTTGCTTAATAAAGTTGTAGAAAATAGTTGGGGTTTCAGATTTCTGCCTCAGAAAGAAAACCCATGAAAATCTAGAATAGACATCTACAACCACAATAGTGTAGACTTTCCTACCTAGTCTCTGAACTGACATTGGACCAAATAAATCCATATGCAAGAGGTATAAACACCTCACTGAGTCTTTGGTTTCAAGGCTATGAAAGGAGGATCTGGTCTGCTTGCCTTTTTGACAAGCTGAGCATATTCCATCCTTAATGCACTTAACTTGAGGACCATTCCTCACTAACTCTTTATTAAAGAGTTGACCAATAGTCTTGTAGTTTAGATGAGCTAGCCTCTTGTGCCTTTTGACACAATGAGAGGCTTTCTCATCCACTACCAGACAAATAGGAGAATCTTTATTCTCACTCACAAAGTTTAGGCAATACATATTTCCTTTCCTATAACCAGTCAACATGATCTTCTGATCACTTGACCTTTTAATATGACAACCATTCTTAATGAATGAAATGTCATATCCAAGATCACTCAGTTAACTTATGCTTATCAAGTTATGTTTCAAACCCTTCACATAAGCCACTTGAGTGATAGTAATTGAGCTGTTAGAAATGTTACCAAACCCTTCGATGACTCCTTTTTCAGAACCACCAAAGATTTCTTTAGGTCCATTCAATATGGGTGAGTAGTCCTTCAGCAATCCTCTTGTTCCAGTCATATGTCTGGAACATCCACTGTCCAAGTACCATAAAGGGGCATGACCACTTGGACTTATCTTACTTGGACCAGGCTGATCCTGGCAGTGATCTTCATCAATCAGGGCCATCAGCCCTTTGCACTGATGATCTTCAGTTCCATTTATTGAGTCCAGCAATTGCAAGAACTCAGTCTCTTCTTCTGTTACAAACAGACCAATATAAGCTTCAGCAACAGATTCAGAATCTGAAGATGATGGATCTGTCCAGCTTTTCTCGTTCTTTGCTACAAGGGATTTCTCCTTCTTGTTCTTATACTGAAACTTCTTCTTATCGGGAGATTCCTTTCTTCTGTCTAGACAATCAGCTACTACTTGTCCAGTTCTGTTGCAGCAATAGCACACAATCTTTGTAGTTGTTGATTTGCTAGGTTTTGACCTACTCTTGTCCTTTCTAGATGACTTTCTTTTCTGATAATATTCATCCTTGGACTGAGAGGAGGATGGCTTAGTTCTCCACTGCCACTTCTTCAAAAAACTCTAAAACTGCCTTGTGAAGACAGCAAAGTCCTCATCAGAATGATTGCTGTCTGAGGTATGACTATCAGAACTTTCAGAGATCACTTCTGCAGCTTTCTTAGGAGGAGATGGAGACATCCTCCTGTCCTTTCTTGTGGATTCTGCCTTGAAGGCAACTGACTTTTATCTATGGTCAACTTTAGTACTTTTCTCTTCCTTCTTTCTGGCCATGAGTTGCATTTCATAAGAAAGCAATTCGCCAAATAGTGTTAGAGGAGAGATTTCTGCCAGTCTGGCCACTTCCCTGATGGCATAGATCTTGGTGTCCCAATCCATAGTCAAAGATCTAAGGAATTTATCATTCAACTCATATGTACTAAATACCATTCCATATGACATTAATTCATTCACAATTCTGAAGAACTTCTTGTAACATTCAGTGATGCTGTCTGATTTGCTTTGTCTGAAGCTCTCATATTCCTGATTAAGCATTGACTTTCTATCTTGTCTAACTTCTTCTGATCCCTCCATGTAGACTATCAATGTGTCCCACATCTCCTTGGAGGTTTTATAATGAATCAGATTTTGGGATGTTGAGTCATCTATGACACTCACTATAATATTCTGAGCTCTCTTGTCCATAGTAGCTAAGATAATCTCATCCTTAGTCATTTCTGAAAAGTCTTTTGGTATCCTCTGATTAGCATCAAGAACTGAGACTTTCATTATAATATAAGGCCCTTACTTAACAGTTATATATATTCTTGAATCAGATGCTTCCATAAACAATCTGACCCTTTCTTTCCATATTCCAAAGATTTCCTTCTTGCATATGGGCAACTTCATGGAACCAAGTTCCTTATGATTTTCTCCTGAACCCATCTTTTCTAATTTCTTCTGCCTTACAGATCTTACTCAGACTGTTAAGTCTATCTTTGAGCAACCTCCCTCTGATACCACTTGAAAGAATTGGTTTCAAGATAACCTAAACACCTAGGGGGGGGGGGGGGGTGAATAGGTACAATTCTTTTTTACTCTAAGGCAGAATATTAATTCAGTTAATCAATTAGAATCAAACAGTTCTACAGCTACCACATCACAAAAATCAAAGAATCACACACAATCACAGATGGCACACAGATTTATAGTGGTTACCCAAATGATGGGTACATCCACTTTCCCCCTTCGCTTATCTAGCAGTGTGCTAGATTCGGCCTAACTTCTTCCTTCCTTCTCAGATCTACAGATCTTATAGCTCAAAACCCAGTCAAGGTTCCTACAACTCAGAGTGAGTCCACACTCCTACAACTCAGGCAATTAAGCCCTACCTCAGCCTTCACTCAGGCCTACAACTCAGAGAATCAAATCTCCTACCTTAGGCACACAGCCCTACCTCAGCCTTCCCAAGGCCTACAACTCAGAGATGTAAATCTCCTACCTCAGGCACTCAGCCCTACCTCAGCCTTTATAAATTAGGCTTACAACTCAGATCAATAATGATCTTACAGTAAAATGATAAAAATAAGTTTTATCTTCCACCCAAGTTGAGAAAGAATGGGTAGAAAGATTTCTTGATCAGATCGTGAAGAATCTGATTATACAGAAATCAACCTGTTTTTGGCTTTCTTCAAAGCTTCTTGAATCTGGACACAATAAGGTTGAATTTCTTGAAGATGATCTTCAATCAGCTTCCTTATTAAAATCCAGAAATTAATCTGAATTCTTCTTTGCAGATTAGTTCAGGATCTGCTCTTAAGAGACTAGTTGATGATAGTCTCTTTCTTTACTTGAATTATTGGAGCTCTCTCTCTACAAATTCTTCACTTAGATCCACTTGAAATCTTTGACTGGATTTCCTTGTGTATGTTGGATCTTCTGTTGTAATTGTGTTTCGTGTATTTCTTCTTTTTTCTCTACTTGTTCAGTTGATAGAATCTGTCTTTATATAGACTTCATCCAAGGTTACCGACTAATCCGGTTGCTAACCAACTTCTGACAGATCTGACAGTTGCAGTAGACTTATTGGTTATGGCAGCTGTCAAGTCTTCCAGTCACTTCTTGAAACTTTGTCTCTGTCAGTAAAATGTTGAGTCTGAACTTCACATGTGTCGACACAAGTAGACTAAGTGTCGACACAATCCTTGGTGGTGTCGACACAACTCTCATGGTGTCGACACTGCTTCTTTACATAGCTTTTGTAAGAATGTGTCGACACAAGATGAAAGTGCAGGTTAGATCTGATATACTCTAGGGGGGGGGTGAATAGAGTATGGTGCTTACTAAAAACTTTTTACAACTGTTGTTGTATACCTAAGTGAACAGGGAAGCAAATAACATAAAGTAAACACAACAACTAACTAAACACATAGCAATCACAGACCACAGCCAGAAAATAAAAGAAAATTAGCAACCAGAAGACACAAGGAGCTATAGTGGTTCCCCAACCAATCTGGGTACATCCACTCTTCTACCACCCTAGGTAGGAATCCACTGCAGGATGAGTTGATCAGGTGTCCTGGGCACCAATGGGTTTTGATCAGGTCCCCAAAAACCAAACCCTCAAGTCTTTTGGAAGGAGACTTGCAACCAGAATAATTTTGAAGGGATTTAAAACCCTGTACAGGAATTAGATAGAGGGTGATAGTGTCTTCTCTGTCAACAGTTAGAGAGAAGACTTATGAATTGATGTAGCAGCTCTTGCTCCCGCTGAGATCTTGAATTGGTCAGGAATGCTGGAGCACTGCTTCAGGGTGATAGGCCTTCAATGACCTAGTATGCCTGGACCAGAACTGCTTCAGGAACTTCTTTTGACTGATAAAGTTCTGTTGTCCTTTGAAGTTGTCCTGAGAATAGAAAGAAGAAGACTCTTGATTGAATTTGGTTGTTCTTCTTCTTCTTCTTCAAAAGTTCTCTGGTCAAGGCTGATTGCAGTCAAGAACTTTAGATTTGAGAATGTTTTGTTCTTCTGCAGCTTCAGAGTGTCTGTCAGATTGTTTTTTGTACTGTGAATCTTGAACTCTGCTTGATTTTGTTCTCTCTTACTGTGTCTCTATTTTTTGTGTATCTGTTGTATATTTTTACTGACTGAGGAATATTCAAACTTTTGAATGTCGAGCAGTAATTACAGTCGGCCTTGGAAAGAATCAACAATCAATGACTTCCCTAACTGTCCCATGGAAAAACGACATGTGATCGTCGATAGTCAATGCTCGTTCTAACGGTAACATTCCGAGAAGATCTGGTATTAAATGTTCAGGAATCAGCGCCAAGAAACGGGACGGGAACCTTGAAGAAAACCTAATCTAGATTTGTCGAACAAAGAACACAATTTGTCGAACTGAACTTGTGTTCGTCGAGCTGAGCTTGAGTTCGTCGAGCTGAGCTTGATAGAGTTCGTCTACCAGACAATCTTCATTCATCTGACAAATATTCTTCATTCGTCGAGCTGAGAATCAAATTCGTCGAGCTGAGAAAAGTTCTGGACTTAGACAAAATATCCTGCATCTGCTGAAATGCTGTGTCGACATAAGTTGGTGTCGACAGATTTATCTTGGTGTTGACACAAATCCTCTGGTGTCGATATAAGCTGGTGTCGACTGAAATCCTGGTGTCGACACAAGTTGGTGTCGACTGAAATCCCGGTGTCGACATAAGATGACTGGTGTCGATACAAACCCTAAGTGTCGACACAGATTCTCTGAGTCCAGAAATCATCGAGTAGAGAATAACATTCGTCGACCTGAGAAGCTGACTTCGTCGACCTGAGAAGCTGTGAACTTGAGGTCCAAGTTCGTCGAGCTCAGAATATAATTCGTCGACCAAAGCATGAAGCTGGACTAAGAAAAATTTGAAGTCCTCCTGACTTTGGCTTGATGTAGAAACTGAATTTTCGTCGAACAGAGAACATAGATCATCGAGCTCAGCACTAGAATTGTCTCACGATTGTCAAGCGCAAAACTCCTTTCGTCGAGCTAAGTTCGACGAACGTCGAACTCACTTTACTTAGTCTTGAAAAACTTGTGAGTCTGGAGTCTCTGAGGTTCTTGTTGAAAGCTAGTCCATCTGGAGTTGAGCCTAAGGACTTAACCTAGACTCTAGGACACAAATTGACCCTGGCTATACAAGATGGGTCACATCCTAAGTCAGTGAACCTAGCCCAAATCAACTAGGGATCCAACAATCTCCCCCTATTTGGGTGAGGTCACTAACAGAGACTCAAGTGAAAGTGCAGTTAGATCTGATATACTCTAGAGGAGGGGGGGGGTGAATAGAATATATGGTGATTTTTTAAAACTTTTACAACTACTGTTGTATTTTAGGTGTGTGTGTGTGTGCAACAAATACAATAAATCAGAAAGCAGCAAAAGACTAATCGCAGCACAATCACAGAGCAAGGCTAGAAAACAAAAAGGGAAAGAAAGCAGCCAGACGATACAAGAATTTTATAGTGGTTCCCCAAATCTGGGTAGTCCACTCTTCTACCACCCTGGTAGGAATCCACTGCAGGAAGGGGTTGATCAGGTGTCCTGGCACCAATGGGGTTTTGATCAGGTTCCCAAAAACCAAACCCTCAAGTCTTTTGGTGGGAGACTTGCAACCAGAATAATGTTGAAGGGAATTAAAACCCTGTACAGAGGTGGAGTGAGAGGGTGATGAGGTCTTCTCTTTCTCAAGTCAAATGAGAAGACTTGTGGATGTTGTTTAGCAGCCTTGCTCCCCCTGAGATGTAGAATGGTTCAGGAAGAAAACTGGAGCACTGCTTCAGGGTGATAGGTCTTCAAAGACCTAGACTTCCAGGTCCAGAGAAACTCTTCAGGAACTTCTTGCAACTGATATGAATGTATTGTTTTGAAGTTCTCCTGAGTAAAAGCAGATGAAGAAGAATCTTGATATTGATGTAATGTTCTTCTTCTTCTTCTAGATCAGTTTCTCTCTGGGCCAAGAATGAAATCCTTTTCTTGTGTTGTCTGAATTACTGTCTGTCTTCTTCTTGTTATTAACTGGTGTTGTGTGGTTGTTCAATTTTGTTCTAGTTTCTGTATATCTCTGTCTGTCATCCAGAGCAGTTCGAATTTTTGAAAGTCGAGCAATAAATTACAGACGACCTGGAAAGGAAGCAGCAAATAATTATTTCCCCAACTGTTTCCATGGGAAAACGGTATGAAATAATCCAGAATTAACTGCGCATCCTAACGGTAGTATTCTGTGAAGAATTGCCATTAATTGTCCAGGAATCAGCGCCATGAAATAAGACGGGAACAGAAGAAGACCTAGTCTGGAATCGTCGATTGAAGAACAAAATTCGTCGAACAGAGTCTTGAATTCGTCGAGCTGCGCTGAGTTCGTCGAGCTGAACTGAGTTCGTCGAGCTGAGCTGAGTTCGTCGAGCTGACAGTCTTCATTCGTTGAATAGACAATCTTCAATATTAGACAAACATTATCCGTCGAGCTGAGAACCAAATTCGTCGAGCTGAGAAAAGTTCTGGACTTGGACAAAATACTCTGCATCTGCTGAAACACTGTGTCGACACAAAATGGTGTAGACAGATTGATCTTAGTGTTGACACGATTCCTCTGGTGTCGACAGATTGGACTTGGTGTCGACACAAGCTGGTGTCGACTGAAATCCTGGGTGTCGACACAAATCGCCTGGTGTCGACATAAGCTCTAAGTGTCGACACAGATTCTCTGATCACAAAAATCGTCGAGTATAGATTTAGCATTCGTCGACCTGAGAAGCTGTGAACTTGAGGTCCAAGTTCGTCGAGCTCAGAAAATAATTCGTCGACCGAAGCATGAAGCTGGACTTAGAGAAATTTTGAAGTAGTCCTGAGAATGCTAGAGGTAGAACCTGGAGTTCGTCGAGCAAAGAACAAAGTTCGTCGAGCTCAGTACTGCGAATTGTCTCACGGTCGTCGAGCGCACAACTTTCTTCTTCGAGCTGAGTTCGACGAACGTCGAACTCATTTCACTTAGTCTGAAAATCTGATAGATCTGGAGTCCTGAAGGTCTTGAAGAAGGCTGGTCCATCTGAAGTTGAGATAGAGGACTGTCCGAGACTCTAAGACACAAACTTAACCCAGACTATACATGATGGGTCACATCCTAAGTCAGTGAACCTAGCCCAAATCAACTAGGGATCCAACATCAAGACAGAAAAACTAAGCAAGAAAAGAGATATATCTGGCGGAGAATTATAACACATGCAACAGATATATATATACACAGCTTTGTTTAACAGATAACACAGTTTAAAGACAAATAACAGACAAATAACAAGAAAAATTACTTCTTTGGCTTCTTCTGCTGAGGTTTGTCTTCTGCTTTCTTTAATCCTGGCTTCTTGAAAATGATTTCTCTATTAGGATTTTGAGCTTGAGCCACTGTCATGGTCATATCAGCTGCCCCAATAATTTTTAATGATGTTGCTCTGGGGACAACTGCTTCTGGGTGAAGTTTCATATAGTCATCAACATTAAATAATTTGTTGCCTTTGTCAAATCTTTTCAGCTCTTCCTTTCTATACTGTGACATAGTTGAAAGACCAGAAATATCTTTTCCTTCTGCTTTGGCTTTATTTATCAAAGATAGACCAATCAGCTCTTGGTATCTAGCCATTCTTGCTGTATTTGTAGTCTCTGGATCTTCAAAAGGAATTGGAGGGGAGTCTGGCTTCTTTGGGCTTTCAGTTTTTTATACTTCAGGACTTTGTTGTTGCTGCTGCTTATGTTGTTGACTACCTGAGGAGTATGGCCTCTGCTGGCTGCTTCCAGAAGATCTCCCTGACTGTCTCTGATAAGTTTGCATTGGGGTAGATCTCTGGGAGCTAGAGCCACTGGCACCAGCTGCTGGAGGAGGAGGAGGATCCTTCCTGTATCTATGTACTGGAGGAGGGGAGTATCTCCTGCTTCTCTTTCTATCTTTCTGCTGGTTTTTGGAGAGCCACATCTATGCTGGCATTCCCTTATATGGAGTCACCTTGTGCAGAATATAGTAGGGAGTGTCTGCAGTGGGATTTGGCTTGGGAGGAGGCGCAGCCTTTCTCTTCTTTGCCAACAATCTCTTTTTCTTACTAGCTGCATCCTCATCAGAATCAATATCATCATCATCAGATTCTGAATCCTGAGGGGTATCATACAATGCATCCAAATCTTTTAAAGCTTTATCAGAAACAACAGCCTTTGCTGGAGGAGGGGCAGAGGGTTCAGGAATAAGAGTTTCAGCAACAAGAGAAGAATTATCTGTACAAGATTCAGAAACAAAAGAGACAAAGCTATCAGCTACTGCCTTATTCTCTTCTTCAATGTCTGCCTGAATAAGCTCATCTAGAGTAGGCATTGGAGAGTCATCCATAATAAAATCTGGTACTGAAACTGGCACTGGAGTATCTTCTGGAATGACTTTTGAGCTAGAGGCAGAGAGAGAAAAATTGTCACATAGTTGCTTGGCAACTGCTGGACTAGCTGGAGAGGTATATGGTACCATAGCCAAATAAGGCTTAGAGAAATCTGTTGGAGGGAATTTCAGATGTACAGTGTCAAAACTTCTCAACAAAGCTGGTAAATTCACGGTGCGATTTAAAGAGAAATCACCAACAGGAGTTATTTGAGCAACTGACTCATCCGAATTAATGTCAGCATCCATAAATTGAATTAACTCAGACATCTCAGCATCAAAGTCTGTCAAAATTGGTGTATCCTTATCTGAATCTGAATCTGGTGGAGAGGGAACTTCTGCGACTGCTGCTGCTGTTGTATCTACATCTGCTGCAACGTCATCACAAAATATCTCCCCCTGCCTGGGTTCAGGAATACCTGGAGCCAGGCCCCTAGATGAAGAGGGGACAACAGATAGAAGAGATATCTGGGCAGATAAGGAATGAATGGAGGTCACAAGAGGTGTAATGGCCTCTTGGATCAAGGATTTGATGAGAGGTGTGAGCAAAGGAATGGGGGTAGATGGATCAAAGGGGGAAGGGGAAGGGGATGGAATGGGAGGAGGAATAACAGATGGAGGGGGGCATCTTACATGATTGCATCTGATGGTATATTATAAGATGGGATGGTGGATAAGTGTGGGGAAGAGGAGACTGTGGAGGTGTAGGAATATGAATATCCTGAGGGGAATCTGGAGGAGTGGGTTGATGATCAACTTGCAAGGGGGAAGATGGAGGTGGAGATGGAATGTTTGTCAGGTCAAGTGGTGGAGATGAAGGAGGGGTAGGTACATGAGGAGGCTTCTTTGGAGGAAGAGGTGCTGAAATAGATGGTTTAGATGGAGGAACCTCTTCAACAGGGTGGGGAGCGGCCTTTACAGCCCTTGTGCTCTCAGAAGTTTGGAGGGAGGAGGAGGAAGCATTTGAGGGCTTGGAGATGATCCTCTCCCACCTGCCAAACATAGTGCAAGTGAGGTGCTTGCTGGCATTTATGAAGATGGTCGGGGAGACCATACATTCAGCAACCTTCTCTTTAAGAAATATGCCCAAAATTCTGCCAAAGCAGACTTCCTTCTTGATGTTCTTCTTTTTAATCAATTCAAAGAATGCCTTACTCCAATCAACCTGTCTCTTATTCACTACTTCACACATGATCAGAAATTGGTGATGGGTAATATAGTCATGAGCAGAGTGCTTGGCCATCAGTATCTTTCCCATAATATCTGCCAAAAATTGATAGGCGGCGGATAATTGCTTTTTCAACAACTTATTAGGGTTGTTCCCAGAGAAACCCATTAGTTTCAGCATATCATTGAATTCCTCAGAATCCATTTCCAGATTTTCTTCTCCATTCACTAATCCAAATAATTCAGTGAGAACTGCGGGAGAGAGGGAAACAGCAGTGCTCCCTATATTGCCGGTCAAAACATCTTCTTCAGAAACTGTAGATGTATATACCCATTCTCGTATTTCCGTTCCATGAAGTTTAATGTGTCTGGTCATGAAATCCTTTAAACTTAGTTCTTCTAGTAGTTCGAAGATGTATAGAAAGATGGGGTCAGAATGTTGAAATGACTCAAAGTCCATGTCGAATCCAGTGTCAAACTTCATTGCAACCAAAGCCCTCGAGGGAATCGCCATTGATGTCCTGCAAGAAAAACACAGAGAGAAATGACGATCAAGAGCAAAGGAACTGAAAGCGCGGGACGGAGGTCGAAGAAAACCTAGATATAAGATTTTTAGAATATGAATCAACAAACTCCGTTCCACGAAAAAGAAAAATTCTTCGAACTGAGCTCGACGAAATAAATTATAGACAGATAATTCGTCGATCTCATCCAGAAGAATCGAAAACGGTTCGTTGAACTCCGTTCGACGAATCGTCTTCTGAAGCAAGGTTCATCGATCTCTGATCGACGAAAATTGTTCCCTCACACAGAGAATTCGTCGATCTCCGTTCGATGAGAATCTCTCAAACTTTCCCTAATTCGTCGAAATCCGTTCGACAAACTCTGGAAAATTCGTCGAATGCTGAAAGAAACTAGGTTAACTCTTCTCCATCAATCATTCCCAGTTGATTTATAAAGAACAGATGGGTTTTCTCATCCAATGTCTTGGTGAAAATATCTGCTCTCTGTAGATCAGTAGGAATGTGGATCAAGTTAATTTTCTTTTTGTCCACATTATCTCTAATGAAATGATGTCTTATTTCAATATGTTTTGTCCTAGAATGATGAACTGGATTCTGTGCTATAGCAATAGCACTAGTTTTATCACAAAATAATGTTGAATTATTTAAGTTGACACCATAATCTGAGAGTTGGTTTTGTATCCATAGCATTTGTGAACAGCAACAACCAGCAGCCATGTATTATGCTTCTGCAGTTGATGTAGACACAGATGTCTGCTTTTTACAAAACCAGGAGACAAGTATCATACCAAGGAACTGGCATGTTCCAGAGGAACTTTTCCTGTCCACTCTACATCCAGCATAGTCAGCATCTGAGTATCCAGTTAACTCAAACTCTGACTCTGCAGGATACCAGAGTCCTAGACTAGGGAAACTCTTTATATATCTCAAAATTCTTTTTAGGAAAATAAGATGAGATTCTTTAGGGTTCACTTGGAACCTAGCACAAAGGCATGTGACAAACATTATGTCAGGTCTGCTAGCTGTTAGGTATAATAGGGATCCAATAATTGCCCTATAATTTTTCTGATCTACAGGTTTCCCTGCTGCATCAGAATCCACAACAGTATTTGTAGCCATAGGGGTTTTCATCCCTGAAGCATTACCAATCCCAAACTTTTTGATAAGCTCTTTAGCATACTTAGCTTGGGAGAGGAAGATACCATCTGGGAGCTGCTTCACTTGGAGACCAAGGAAGTAGGAAAGCTCACCCATGCTACTCATCTCAAATTTTGAATGGATGAGGTCAGCAAATCTCTTGCACAATTTGGGATCAGTAGACCCAAAATAATGTCATCCACATAAATTTGTACTAACAATATTTGGTCCTTATGATGTCTAGTGAAAAGTGTTTTATCTATGGTTCCTCTTGTAAATTTATGCTCTAAAAGAAAGCTTGCTACGGTCTCATACCAAGCTCTTAGAGCTTGCTTTAAACCATAGAGAGCTTTATGCAATTTAAAGACAAAAGAGGGTTGAGTTGGAGAGATAAAACCTGAAGGTTGTTCTACATAAACCTCTTCTTGAAGTATTCCATTCAGAAATGCACTTTTGACATCCATCTGGTAGACCTTGAATCTCTTGTAAGCTGCATAGGCAAGGAATATCCTAATGGCCTCTAACCTTGCAACAGGGGCAAAGGTTTGGTCATAGTCTATTCCTTACTCTTGTCTGTAGCCTTGAGCAACAAGCCTAGCCTTGTTTCTCACTATGTTGCCTTGAGCATCCAACTTGTTCCTGTAGACCCATTTGGTCCCAATAACTGGGTAGTTATGGGGTCTTGGAACCAAATCCCAAACTCTACATCTCTCAAACTGATTGAGTTTCTCTTGCATTGCAATGATCCAGTGGGGATCTTGCTCTGCCTCATGAATGGTGAGAGGTTCAATTTGAGAGAGAAAACAGGCATGCATCAAGTCTTGATTGAGTTGATGCCTTGTCTGTACACCTACTGAGATGTCTCCAATCACTTGAGATCTGGGGTGATCTCTAAGTGTGACAAGATCAGTTGGTGGAGTTGGTTGAGCAACAGCTTCGGTATTTAATTCCTCTTGGGGAATGATACTAACTGTTGGGGGAAGTTCATCCACTTCCTCTTGACTTTTCTCATCACTATCTTCAGCATCCTGTGGAGTGGGATGGTTTGATACCTCTTGGGTAAGGTTCAGTCCATCCATAGACTCACACAGTGGTGGAACCTGCAAAGAGCTTATGGTAGAAATTTCTTTCTCCTTGTATAACATGTTAGTCTCATCAAAATATACATGAACAGATTCTTCAATTTTAATAGTTGATTTATTATACATCCTATAAGCTTTACTGATCATGGAGTATCCCAGAAACACTCCTTCATCAGCTTTAGCTTGAAATTTTGCTATGTATTTCTTGTCATTATTGTGAATGTAACAAATACAACCAAAGATTTTGAAGTAATCTACTTTAGGTTTCTTCCCTTTGAGTAATTCATAGGGAGTCTTGCCCTTCAGCTTATGTATCAAACTTCTATTCAACACATAGTTGGAGGTGTTCACTGCCTCTGCCCAAAAGGATAGAGGAAGGTGAGCATCTGGCAACAATGTAGTAGCAGATTCAATAAGGGTTCTATTTTTCCTTTCAGCTACCCCATTTTGTTGAGGAGTTCTAGGAGCTGAGAAAGTGTGTCTGATCCCTTCACTTTGACAGAACTCTTGCATAAGAAGAGAATCAAACTCTGTCCCATGATCACTTCTGATCAGGGCAATGTGAGTGTTGAACTCAGTCTGTATGCATTTGAGAAACTCTGTCAAACACTTAAAGTTATCAGACTTCTTCCTCAGAAAGAACACCCATGTGAATCTAGAGAAGTCATCTACAATCACTAAAATATAAGATTTCCCTCCTAAGCTTTGTACTCTAATGGGTCCAAAAAGATCCATGTGTAACAGATACAAAATCCTAGGTGAATCACTCTTATTAAGTGACTTGAAACTACTTTTGGTTTGCTTGCCTAATTGACAAGCCCTGCAGAGTCCTTCCTTCTTGTAGGGGCCAGAAGGTAGTCCTATAACAAGGTTTTACTTGGATAGCCTAGCAATGGTTCTAAGGTTTAAATGTCCTAATCTCTTATGCCATAATTCATTAGGTCTACAAATAGAGTTGAACAAGCATATGTCTACTTTAGTTGAAAGAAAGTCTACTAAATAGATGTTACCTTTCCTTTTACCTGTCAACACAGTTGTGTTGTTCTCTGATTTGATCTTGCATAAGGATTTGCTGAAAGTCACTTGGTAGCCTTCATCACACAGTTGACTGATGCTGATTAAGTTGTGCTTCAGTCCTTCCACATAGGCTACCTTCTTGAATGTGACTGTGCCAATCTGGACTGCACCATATCCTTTTGTTAGTCCAAAGTTTGAATCACCAAATATTACTTTGGGTCCAAGCTTGGCTTTGAAGGATGTGAAATTGACCTTGTTTCCTGTCATGTGCTTTGAACACCCACTATCCAGATACCATTGCTGGTTTGATGTTGGATAGGTCTTCACCTGCACATAAAGCAATTTATTTGTTTTTGACCTAGTTTACCTTGGGCCTAAGTTGATGACCTTTGAATTCAGAAATAAAAGACATCTCTGGTTGACTCTTATAGCCTTCTGGATGATATCTCCTAGGAGGTATTATCCATTCAGTATAGGGGTTAAACCATTGAGGTGTAGAACCTCTAGGATTGAACTTTGATTTGCCTTTGAAAGATTTTTCAAAACTTTGAGCTCCGTTCGACGATCTCTGAGCTGAGTTCGACGATCTTGGGTCAGATCGTCGAGCTCCGTTCGAAGATCGACCATGCCAGAGTTCAGGGTTCAGAGTTCGTCGACCTGAGTTTAACGATTTAGCCTGAGATCGTTGAGCTCCATTCGGCGATCGTCGAGCTCCGTTCGACGATTTCTGTTGAACTATGGTTTTCTTAGGTAGATCAGAATTCATCCTAGCTACCTCTACAACTCCCTTACCTTTATCAGAGATAAACTTGATTGGGGTTGTTAATACTATAGGTTGGCTGGATGAAGCACCCAAGCCCAGTGTACTATTGAATCTTGAGTTCACTGTGCTTGTGATGTCCATTAGTTTGTGTTGGGTATTACATCCACATTAACCCAGATTTGATGAAGTCACCCTGGAACTAAGATGAATTAAGTTGTATTTGATGCTTGGTTTGAGTTATATGTTTGCAGGAATTTCACTGGGAAGTGTAGACCAATGTCAGTCCACAGTGGGTCACCAAACACAGGAACTATGCAATGTAATCCCTCATTGCATATTCCAAGGTATTGACTCATGTGTGGTCTCTCTATTGGGATACACTTCATATTCAAGCTATTGGACTTTGGGAAAGGAATTGGAAGTTGACTACTCTAGAAGAAATAGTTTTCCAACATCAAAAAATCTCCAAGTCTTTTACTCGAGTAGGTCTATAACTACTCGAGTAGTTTGGGCATAATTTACTCGAGTAAAGAAACCTTGTACTCGAGTACTTAAGAGAATCTCTCGTGTAGCTAAGTCATATACTCGAGTAGACATAGTCATATACTCGAGTAGCATGCTTATATACTCGAGTAGATTACTCATTATACCCGAGTATTAAAAGCTTCACTCATCAAAATTTTTCTAAGTCATGCACTCGAGTAAGTATACTCACATACTCGAGTAGACAGAATCATACTCGAGTAGTTCATTATACCTACTCGAGTAGATCATGTTTCACTCGTGTACCTTGAACTTTTCCTCTCCAAAATGTTCTAAGTCTTTTACTCGAGTAGAACTTTCACCTACTCGAATAGATTACTTCCTCTCGAGTAGTTTAGTTCAACTACTCGAGTAGTTGCTTGCTGACATCTTCAGAATTTTTCTAAGTATCCCACTCGAGTAGTACTTCATGTACTCGAGTAGTTTTTCATGTACTCGAGTAGTTTTTCATGTACTCGAGTAGATCCTTTATGAACTCGAGTAAGTCACTCTACATACTCGAGTAGTTGGTGGTTAAAACTCCAAAATTATTTACGGTCACGCGGCGACCCGACGGTTTTATTTGAGAAAAAGGCGGATGTGATTTTTATTTAGAAAACGGGGCGCGCGTATTTATTTATTTGGATATAAAACGGTGTGATCGAGTTTTAACGAAAGGAGGCAAGTGCACCTATCGTGAGTAGTACAGAATATTCCGGGTGGAATATCGAGGTCGTATTGTTCTCGGGGCCGGTTCGATTATTTCTACTCTTCCCTGGAGGGGACTATTATTTTACCGATAATTATCTTGTCGGGATATTTTATATATAATAAAAAATGACAAAATAAAACTGAAAATGAAAGCAATAAAAAGAAAGCATGAAGGTGGTGCCGATGAAGAGCTTAGCTCGATGGCACCGAAAAAAACCAAATGAACTAAAATAGACTTTAAATAAAAGAGCTCCTAAATTTCTAATTAATTAAGGCGGAGACTTGACCGTGGAGGTTCCACTAAAATGAGCTCACCTATCTCTAGGACTATCGCTCACCTGAACGCTAAGACTATTCGACCGAACGTTAGTCCGACGAAGGATTCCTCTTAACGCCCGCATTACCCTAAGAACCCCGCTATTGGGTGGGGAACCCAATCCGGTAGAGTTGGCGTGCCTCCTCTCTCGAGGGTTAGTGCGGAACTCTCTTTGCCAAGGGGTGATCGGTCCATATGCATGGCCTCTCAGCTAGCTAGCATATGGACTACGGAAATAGGGCCCACACATCGATATGTGGTCCTACGCATCGTTAACCCCGGGCAAACCTTAAGTACTTTTAATTAATTAGAAAGATGAGACCTTTAATTATTTTAAGCTATTTTATTTGTCCCAATGCTCTTCGATGCCGAGGGCTAAGAACGATTAGCCACTCATCGGAATGGGGACGGCTTGCGATGAAAAGCAGAAAAGAAAGCAGAAAATGGAAAGGAGGAAATGAAAGCAGTAAAATGAAAGCAGTAAAAGAAAGCTGAAAATTGCAAGTCCTACCCAAACGAGTAGGACTGAAGAAAGCTGTAAATTGCGAGTCCCGGCGCAAATGCGTGGGCGGGAGAAATGAAAGCAGTAAAACGCACACACGCAAGTCCTACTCAAATGAGTAGGAGAAAATAAATGCGGGTCCTACTCAACCGAGTAGGACAAAATAAATGCAACGCACGCACACACTCGACATAAAGTAAAACTCACGCACACACTCTCTCGACATAAATGAAAACACACACACACAAATCCTACTCAAACGAGTAGGGAAAATAAAGACCTGCCATTTAACTCGAATGAGTAGGCGGAAATAAAGAAAATTACAAACTCACGCACTCTACAGAAAGTAAAACACACGCACACACTCGACAGAATTAAAATAAAGCAAAGCGCCATTTAACTCTTAACGAGTAGGCAAAAATAGATGCACACAAGTACAGAAAAATGTAAAAAAACGAAGTTGTCTAAAAATGAAAACAACTGCATTTCTACCGCTAGAATGCGGGAGAAATGCATAAAAAGCTGAAATAAAAATAAAAGGGCAAAAGTTTAAATGAAAAATCAAAGTGCACGAAAAATTAAAACGAATACATTTCTACCGCTAGAATGCGGTAGAAATGCATAAAAAGAGAACGAAAAAATTAAATAAGGAAAAAATTTTTGAAATAAAAAAAAATGAAAATGCTTGAAAAATAAAACGATTATGTTTTCATTCTTATAATTTTATAGAAACGTCTAAAAAGTGGAAATAAGACTAAAAGAGAACGAAAAGTTTTACAATCCTAAAGAGCCTAAGTTAAAGAATTAAAAATCACCTTTTAAAACATTGTTTTATAAACTTATAGGAATGAAAACAAAGTAAAAATAATAAAGTAAACCTAAACAAGTATTTGCATGAAAATAAAATTGCGATTATAACGGCTAGAAATTAGACAAAAGTTAAAAGCTAAAAAGATTTTAGAAGACATAAAAGAAAAATAAAATAAGAACAAACATTAAAATCACTTCGAGTAGGGCGCATGAATGGATTCCAAGCTATGCAAAGAGAGAAAAACTAACACATTTTATTAATGAAAAAGTGATTACAAGAAAGCTAAAAACAAACACTAAGAGAGGGGGAAGAAAATCCCTTACATAGCATGAGAAGGCAATTCGGCAGCACCTACCCTAAGCAAAGTGGTTCAAAAGGGAACATGAATCCTAAGCAGAAGCTCTGAATTTATAGAAAAAATTTACATGGGTCACGCCCTTGGTCACGGGCGTGACAGGGGGCGTGTCAGTACTATTTGCGAAGGCGGCCGGCGATTTGACGGGAAAGTGGACTTCGGGCTAGACACGTGTCGGTCTCGCAGTGGTCACGCCCCAGGTCACGGGCGTGACTCTGGGCGTGTCAAGCAGGTGGATCTGGGCGTGGGTTGCGCCGAAAGTCTTCGGGCAGGTCTTGTCGGGCTAGCTGGAAAGGTCACGCCCCAGGTCACGGGCGTGACTCTGGGCGTGTCGGCTGGTGTCGACACTCGACGAATGTCGAGCGGAAAGTGTCGAGTTGAAAATCGTCGAGCGGAAATTGAGTCATGCCCCAGGTCACGGGCGTGACGCTGGGCGTGAATGTTGGTGTCGACACTCGACGATCGTCGAGAGGAATTCGTCGAGTGGAGTGATCACGGTCTTGGGTCACGCCCCGTGTCAGGTGACACGGGCGTGACGCCGGGCGTGTCAGGCTTTGCTCTTCAAAATTCACAGATTTCAATGGAGTTTGTCGTGTCACGCCATGGTCACGGGCGTGACCAATTTGTCACGGGCGTGACTTGACAATTTTTGGCAGATTTTTCATATTTTCTGAAAAATAAAAATAAGCAAGTTAGTATAATATTTACAAAAAAGGAGCAATTTATTAAGCAAAAATATATAAAAAAGATGAAAAGAAATGAAAACGACTAAATTAATGTACAGAAAAATAGGTATATTTACAATCCATCAAATACCCCCATACTTAAGCTTTTGCTATTACAGAGCAAAAGTTGGAGATGAACTTATAAGGAATAAAAGAAATCCTAAGTTTTAGCTACCGCTTGAATTAATTAAAAGTAAGATCAAAATAAATATCCGGGGTTAAAGAATTAAATCCTAATTTATGAAATGTTATAAATAGTGGAAGAGTTTCAAAAAGACTTCTGGATAAAATAAAATAAAAAGCAAAAATTTATTTTTGTTAGTTTAACAAATATGGATTGGATTTATATAAAAAACCTTAGCTTAAAAGAAGTTAAAAGAAATAATGCAATTTAAAAATTATGCTCTCAAAAAAATTTTAAATTAAGTCTAGAATCATTGAAATAGGCTAAGTAGTTTGGTGGTTTATGAAGAAGGCTTGAATATTGAGGCGAGACAATTTTTTCTGGAACCTCCAATTTTTTTCTTTTTGGATAGTTAGGAAAATGAAATCTTATTTTCCTAACACATAAATTTTTTTCTTTCTTCATAATAAATAACTAACCCAATGTATATGTGTAGGAGTAATGAATTTTATCCTCTTACTCCATACATATAATCTTTTTTTTAAATATTGGGTGTCTATGTTTACGGAATGAAATCTTATTCCCATTGACATAAGATATTTTCAGGGATAGGGGTAAACATATCAAGTAAGACATGAAAAAAAGGAAGTGGGTTTAGTTTTTTCAAAAAGAAAACTAGATTTTAATAAAAAAGTTTTGAGAGCAACCTTTTTAAAAGGAACGTTCCAATGTTTCTAAAAGCAAAGAGTAGAAATAATTGAAATCCATGGATATTATTTTCTAACATAAAAAAACGAGCTTCTATTTATAAAATTAGAAGTGGTGGTGAAAAACAAGTTCTCTATTATAAGGAAAAGACATAAAATTTTTTTTAAATCTTAACCCCAGACACTTAAATCTATCAAACTTTAATTAATAAACGAATAGTAAGCAAAGAATAACTAAAATTCGCATATAAATTAACTCGAAACTAGATTTTTGGAAGCAAAAAGGGTTAAGATATGGTATATTCGAATTATTTTGTTACATAATTTAACAAAACATTTTTTTTGGAATTTTTAGAGTTTTTATCATTTTTTTGTGTTTTAATTATTATCTTTTTAGGATTTTTAGATTTTTATCTTTTTAGGATTTTTGGGGTTTTCAAATTTTTTTTTTTTATTTTTTTAGTTTTTGTAGATAAGTTATTGACAAGAAAGAGGAGAGAAAGAAGTGTTATTTAAGAAGATAGGGGGGAAAGAGAGATTTTTACATATAAAAAAGGAGCAAAGTAAAAACTCGATTGCAGCCCCCGCGAACAGACTCTTATTTGAATGGTTGGTTCGATGAGTCGAACGTCGCGGACAGGCAGAATGCAAGCTTTTACAAATAAGAAAATGGGGGGGGGGAAAGAGAATTTTTTTTTTTGAAGTTACAAAAACTATTTACAAAGTAAAAAAAGTTTTTTTTGAAGTTTTATGATAATAAAAACAAGGAAATTTTTTTTATAGATTTTAAGTTTTGCAAATTTTTTTTTTAGTTTTGATGAGTACAGAATAAAAAATGCAGTAGAGGAAAACACCCCCATACTTAAACCCAACATTGTCCCTAATGTTGCAATCTAAGTATGCAGAACAGATAAGATACAAAATATAAAAAGTACAAAAATAAAAAGGGAGGCTAGGAGCTTCCCTTAGACGAGTCCGGGAAGGCGCAGGTTGAAACCCTGTATTAGTTAGAAGAAAAAGCAAAAAGATAACAGAAAAAACAAAAAAAAAGGATAAACTCGGCCTAAAGTGTGCGGGCGGTAGGGAGCATGTGCGTGGGTGACTCGGAAGGTAGCTAAGGCCTTAGCGACCATTGCGGGATAAAAATGTGATCCCCTAGCGCGCACAATAATGGAAGTGTGCCGAAGTAAAATGAAACGAAATAAAACAAATTAAAATAAAAGAAGTTAAATAAAATATATATAGATCTATTAATATCACATTATATATTTTTTGGTGTTTTTAAGTAGGTTTTTTATTTTTTAGTTGATGATTTTTTTAGGTAGGTTTTTTAGTTTTTAGTTTTTTTTGTTTTTATAAAAATAATGAAAATATAAGGTTTTTATTTATTATTATGATTTTTTGTTAAGTTTTTCATTTTTTCAAAATTTTTAGTTTTGTTTGTTTTATAGTGTTTTTTTTTGTTTTTTGTTTTTTTCAAAAACAATAATGACAATAAAAATATTTTTGTTAAGTTTTTTTTTTTCATTTTTTGGATTTTTAGTTTTTTTTTTTGAGTTTAGTTTTTTTTTTAGTTTTATAGTTTTCTTTTCAAATTGTAAGTTTTTAAGGTTTTGCAAAATTTTTTTTTTAGTTTTATAAGTTTTTCAATTTTTTTTGTTTTTGTTTTATAATTTTATAATATTTTGTTTTATAGTTATTATTATTATTATTATTATTATTATTATTATTATATTTTTGTTGGCCATTTTTAATTTTTGTTATATATATAGATTTAGGTAAAATTAATAGATTTCCAGGGTTTAAAATAACGAAAACGACTTTTCCCCGGCAACGGCGCCAAAAACTTGGTGGTTAAAACTCCAAAATTATTTACGGTCACGCGGCGACCCGGTGGTTTTATTTGAGAAAAAGACGGATGTGATTTTTATTTAGAAAACGGGGCGCGCGTATTTATTTATTTGGATATAAAACGGTGTGATCGAGTTTTAACGAAAGGAGGCAAGTGCACCTATCGTGAGTAGTACAGGATATTCCGGGTGGAATATCGAGGTCGTATTGTTCTCGGGGCCGGTTCGATTATTTCTACTCTTCCCTGGAGGGGACTATTATTTTACCGATAATTATCTGTCGGGATATTTTATATATAATAAAAAATGACAAAATAAAACTGAAAATGAAAGCAATAAAAAGAAAGCATGAAGGTGGTGCCGATGAAGAGCTTAGCTCGATGGCACCGAAAAAACAAATGAACTAAAATAGACTTAAATAAAAAGAGCTCCTAAATTTCTAATTAATTAAGGCGGAGACTTGGCCGTGGAGGTTCCACTAAAATGAGCTCACCTATCTCTAGGACTATCGCTCACCTGAACGCTAAGACTATTCGACTGAACGTTAGTCCGACGAAGGATTCCTCTTAACGCCCGCATTACGCTAAGAACCCCGCTATTGGGTGGGGAACCCAATCCGGTAGAGTTGGTGCGCCTCCTCTCTCGAGGGTTAGTGCGGAACTCTCTTTGCCAAGGGGTTATCGGTCCATATGCACGGCCTCTCGGCTAGCTAGCATATGGACTACGGAAATAGGGCCCACACATCGATATGTGGTCCTACGCGTCGTTAACCCCGGGCAAACCTTAAGTACTTTTAATTAATTAGAAAGATGAGACCTTTAATTATTTTAAGCTATTTTATTTGTCCCAATGCTCTTCGATGCCGAGGGCTAAGAACGATTAGCCACTCATCGGAATGAGGAAGGCTTGTGGTGAAAAGCAGAAAAGAAAGCAGAAAATGGAAAGCAGGAAATGAAAGCAGTAAAATGAAAGCAGTAAAGGAAAGCTGAAAATTGCAAGTCCTACCCAAACGAGTAGGACTGAAGAAAGCTGTAAATTGCGAGTCCCGGCACAAATGCGTGGGCGGGAGAAATGAAAGCAGTAAAACGCACACACGCAAGTCCTACTCAAATGAGTAGGAGAAAATAAATGCGGGTCCTACTCAACCGAGTAGGACAAAATAAATGCAACGCACGCACACACTCGACATAAAGTAAAACTCACGCACACACTCTCTCGACATAAATGAACACACACACACAAATCCTACTCAAACGAGTAGGGAAATAAAGACCTGCCATTTAACTCGAATGAGTAGGCGGAAATAAAGAAAATTACAAACTCACGCACTCTACAGAAAGTAAAACACACGCACACACTCGACAGAATTAAAATAAAGCAAAACGCCATTTAACTCTTAACGAGTAGGCGAAAATAGATGCACACAAGTACAGAAAAATGTAAAAAAACTAAGTTGTCTAAAAATGAAAACAACTGCATTTCTACCGCTAGAATGCGGGAGAAATGCATAAAAAGATGAAATAAAATAAAAGGGGCAAAAGTTTAAACGAAAAATCAAAGTGCACGAAAATTAAAACGAATACATTTCTACCGCTAGAATGCGGTAGAAATGCATAAAAAGAGAACGAAAAAATTAAATAAGGAAAAAGTTTTTTGAAATAAAAACAAAAATGAAAATGCTTGAAAAATTAAAACAATTATGTTTTCATTCTTATAATTTTATATCAACGCCTAAAAAGTGGAAATAAGACTAAAAGAGAACGAAAAGTTTTACAATCCTAAAGAGCCTAAGTTAAAAGAAAATTAAAAATCACCTTTTAAAACATTGTTTTATAAACTTATAGGAATGAAAACAAAGTAAAAATAATAAAGTAAACCTAAACAAGTATTTGCATGAAAATAAAATTGCGATTATAACGGCTAGAAATTAGATAAAAGTTAAAAGATAAAAAGATTTTAGAAGACATAAAAAAAACAAAATAAGAACAAACATTAAAAATCACTTCGAGTAGGGCGCATGAATGGATTCCAAGCTATGCAAAGAGAGAAAAAACTAACACATTTTATTATGAAAAAGTGATTACAAGAAAGCTAAAAACAAACACTAAGAGAGGGGAAGAAAATCCCTTACATAGCATGAGAAGGCAATTCGGCAGCACCTACCCTAAGAAAAGTGGTTCAAAAAGGGAACATGAATCCTAAGCAGAAGCTCTGAATTTATAGAAAAAATTTACACGGGTCACGCCCTTGGTCACGGGCGTGACATGGGCGTGTCAGTACTATTTGCGAAGGCGGCCGGCGATTTGACGGGAAAGTGGACTTCGGGCTGGACACGTGTCGGTCTCGCAGTGGTCACGCCCCTGGTCACGGGCGTGACTCTGGGCGTGTCAAGCAGGTGGATCTGGGCGCGGGTTGCGCCGAAAGTCTTCGGGCAGGTCTTGTCGGGCTAGCTGGAAAGGTCACGCCCCAGGTCACGGGCGTGACTCTGGGCGTGTCGGCTGGTGTCGACACAAGACGAATGTCGAGCGGAAAGTGTCGAGTTGAAAATCGTCGAGCGGAAATTGAGTCACGCCCCAGGTCACGGGCGTGACGCTGGGCGTGACTGTTGGTGTCGACACTCGACGATCGTCGAGAGGAATTCGTCGAGTGGAGTGAACACGGTCTTGGGTCACGCCCCGTGTCAGGTGACACGGGCGTGACGCCGGGCGTGTCAGGCTTTGCTCTTCAAAATTCGCAGATTTCAATGGAGTTTGTCGTGTCACGCCATGGTCACGGGCGTGACCAATTTGTCACGGGCGTGACTTGACAATTTTTGGCAGATTTTTCATATTTTCTGAAAAATAAAAATAAAGCAAGTTAGTATAATATTTACAAAAAAGGAGCAATTTATTAAGCAAAAATATATAAAAAAGATGAAAAGAAATGAAAACGACTAAATTAATGTACAGAAAAATAGGTATATTTACAATCCATCAGTAGTTCTTCATGCTTACTCGAGTAATTGATTTCTACCCACTCAAGTAGCCTATCTTTATATACCCGAGTATGTTCTCCTTCATGTACTCGAGTAGTTATTCAACTACTCGAGTAGCTATTCACTTACTCGTGTAGTTGGCTGAACCTTTTCTGAAATTTGTCTAAGTCCTTTTTCTGACGGGATTTTAAAATCACGCGACATGATTGGTCCACGTGTACACCATTATGACTGATTATGACCGTTAGTCTCTCCTATATAAGGTCTTATCAGAAAATGACAAACCCTAAGTATTCTCCAAGCTTTCTTGTCATTTTATTTCGAGAAAAATTCTTTAGCCGACTCCTCCCTGTTTTCCCGAAACGGAAGCCGCCGCCGCCACCACATTCTTCCGGCCACTGCTTCTAAGGTCAGAGGATTCATTCTGAAGAAAGTTACAGATCGAGATCGACATCACCGTTCATCTTCTCTCTCTGATTCTGTAAAAGCTAGAAGATCCAGATCTGGGTCAAGACTCTCTTCACCGATTTCTGATAGTGCTGCAAAGTCCATAAGAAGAAGTTTTCTGGCCATTTCATCAGATCTGTTTGGATTTACTGTTTGTATAATTTTCCAAAATTTTATTAATCTTGTAGGAGAAAGTTTCTCCGAGTGTAGGAGTTTTTCACTCCGAGTTTGTAGGAAGTGTTATCTTCCGAGGTGTAGATCCCCTTGTTTGGATCGAGTTTGTAGGAACTTTGTTCCGAGGGTAGGATCGATTTTTGATCCGAGATAGTGGAGTAGCCGAGTCTAGTTGATTGCTAGATCGGTGAGGGAAAGTGGATGTACCCAAGGTTGGGGAACCACTATAAATCTTGTGTCGTCTGTGATATTGGTAGATAGTTCTGTACTGTGCTCTAATTATCTTTTATTCCGCAAAAGACGCACAACTCACCTATTCACCCCCTCTAGGTGATTTATGTTGACAACCGTTTTCTTTCTATTGGTATCAGAGGGAGGTTGATCGTAAAAAAGTTAACACCTTGATCAGATCCAAATCTGTTGTCTGAAAGACTCTACCATAAAATGGACAAGGGCAAAGATTTCGCCAAGCTTCCACTGTGCAACAAAAATAACTTTCCCATGTGTAAAGAAAGGATAAAATTTTTTATCGAAGCTGTGGATCCAAGGATCTTCATGATCGTTGAAGAAGGTCCTTACGTTCCCATGACTGTGTACACTATCGACCCTACAAAGAAAGTTCCCAAAAAGCTAATGGATCTCGACAAAGACGAGATTGCACTTGTCTTCCTTGACAAGAAAGCTAAGAATATTATAGCGAGTGCAGTCGATGACTCAATGCTGCAGAATTTGATTCACTGTCAATTAGCTAAGGAGATGTGGCATTCTTTAGTCACTTTGATGGAAGGAACTGAAGAAGTAAGGGATGATCGGAGATCCCTTCTCAACCAAAAATATGAAGCGTTCCGACAAGGGAACAAGGAAACAATTGCCGACACATTTGAAAACTTCTTCAAAATTGTGAATGGCCTAAGGGTGTATGGTCGTGTCTTCACCAACGGAGAACTGAACGACAAGTTCTTGAGATCCCTAACCAAGGAATGGGATAACAAGGTATGCGCCATCAGGGAGTTCGGGAAGCTAGCTGAAACGGACCCGCAAAATCTCTTTGGAAAGCTTATGTCTTATGAACTCCAAATCAATACAAGAAAAGCTGAAGAAGAGAAAGACAGGTGTGCACTAAAGGAGAAATCTGTCGATCTAAAGGAAGACACCTCCAGAAAGACTAAGGCTGCCTGCCCCGCTCCAGCTCCAGAAGTTGATGAAGAAGAAGAAACATCAGAGCCTAGCACCTCAGGCTCTGAACTATCTGAAGGAGAGTTCTCCTTACTCTCAAGGCAATTCAAGAAGTTTCTCAATAAAAGGAAACAATGGAAAGGCAAGGATGCCTCATACAGAAGATCGCGCCGCGATGACGGTCGATAAAGAAAAGGCTCAAGCAGCCACGAAAGGTATAATACTAAACAGAACAAATACGTTTCAACTGACATCATTTGCTATTGCTGTAATAAGCCAGGTCACGTCATTGCTGACTGCCCTCACAAGAAGAAGGAGGGTGGTAGAAGAGAAGACAAGAAATCCTCACACAATAAGAAAAGGAAAGAGAAGAGCCTCATAGCCAAAAGGAGCAAGACTCTTAGCGACTCCGACTCATCTGAGTCAAGTAAAGAAGAAGAAGCTTACTTTGGGCTAATGGCTCAAACAGATGATGAACAAGAGCCCCAGTTCACTGGGAAGGTAAACTCTCATACCCCTCTTTCAGAGTCTGAAGTCTCTGAACATGATTGCGAGGGTAGCTCCTCTGACGATGAGTCAGAATTAATGGCCCAGTACAAGGAGTTAATCATGGCTTACGACAAATGTCGTCGAGTTGTGAAGACCCAGGCTAAAGAGATCAAGTCTCTAAAAGCCGAAGAGAGCATCTTGAGAGAGAAAGTCGCAAAGACTGACTCCCTCGAAGAAAACTTCAATAATGCTATTGAAGAATACAACAAGGCTCTTGAGCATCTTGACCTTAAGGAGAAGATCATCAAGGGATTGGAAGCCGAACTTGCGGCTGAAAGGAAACGTGTTGAGAGTTTTTCGAAGCCCAAGACAGTTCTTCCATTCATTGCTGAATTCTCAGCAAAGGCCAAGGGAGCTGGACTAGGCCATGAAGAAGCTCCTAGTAAATCCTCTAGGAGAAACAAGAATCAACGGAAAAATAAGGCCTCCAAAAAGGGCTCAGCCGAAGAAAAGGGAAAAGCCCCTCAAAATCAAACTACATTCAAAAAGGTCATCTTTCCATCAAATGAGTTTGATTTTGACTCATCATACGTGCACTTTGCTAGGCCTACTTATGTAGAGCCAAAGTCCCGCTATCAAGGATGGGCTCGACCCCGAAACTTTGGCGAAAGTGTCTTTAAGGTACCTCATGAAGAAGTTATTCTTCAGAGCTATGGCCCTTTCAATCATGAGCATAACTTCAAGAAGGCACCAAAGACAAAGCCGGTTGGAGAGAAGCCCATAAAGGAGAAGAAGCCATGTGATTGCCATAATCATGAGGCATCTCCCTCCAAGAATGCTACCCCTGCTAGACCAAAGTTCCAAAAGGTCAAGCAGGAGATCTTGAGGCAAAGGTACAACCGATTTGACTGTTGGTGCTGTGGCAAGGTTGGTCACTTCGCCATAGATTGCTGGTTCAATTCCAGAAACGCTGCAATCCCTCATGTCAGTAATATGAGAAAGACCGCTCATAATGCTAACACTCGTAGGGGGAGCACTCTAACCCGAGACCAAGGACCCAAGCGTGTTTGGGTTCCTAAGTCAAATTGATTATGATTGCAGGGATGTCCAAAGGCCAACAAAACGCCTATCTGGTACTTGGACAGCGGATGCTCTCGGCATATGACCGAGACTAGAAGCCTCATTCAGAACTTTACTCCAGTCATGAACGGACCAAAGGTCATCTTCGGAGGTTCAGACCGTGGAATTACTAGAGGCTATGGTATGATTACTAACGGCAATGTATCCTTCTCGGATGTGGCCTATGTCGAAGGATTGGAACACAATCTCATTAACATAAGCCAACTCTGCGATAAAGGATATATAGTTGAGCTCCATGCTGATAAGTGCTTGATAAAATCCGTTGACAATATGGAAACGATTCTATCCGGCACTCGAAGCAGGAATATTTTCTGTTTAAATTTCATCTGTATAGATTCCTCTACACCAGCGTGTCTTTTAGCAAAAGATAGTGCGTCTCTTGGTGACCAATGGGACAAGAGACTAGCACATATTAATTTCAAAACCATTAATAAACTATTTTCAATGAACTTAGTACGTGATGCCCCAAATGTCAAATACGTCAAAGGCGGACCTTGTCATGCATGCGTAAAGGCAAGCAAACAAGGGCTACCTTTAAAAGCATTATTGGCAAAGACTCTAGCAGATGTCTCCATCTATTGCACATGGACTTGTTTGGTCCACTGCAGATTAGAAGTTTGGGAGGTAAGGACTATACATTGGTAATTGTTGATGACTACTCGCGCTTTGCGTGGGTGTTCTTTCTGAAACACAAGTCAGATACCTTCGACATCTTTACTAATTTTGTCAGGCAAGTCCAGAATGAATACAACTGCTCCATAGTCAAAATCAGAAGTGACAACGGAACATAGTTCAAATCTGGGGCCATGACAGAATTCTATGAAAGCTTTGGTATCTTTCATGAGTTTTCCTCTCCTCGTACTCCACAACAGAATGGAGTGGCTGAGAGAAGGAACATAACACTCATAGAGGCCTGCAGGACCATGTTGAGTGACGCTTCACTACCAGAGTACTTCTGGGCTGAGGCCGTCAACACTGCGTGCCACGTGCAAAATCGAGCACTCATAAACAAAGACCACAGTAAGACACCTTACGAACTTCTGAAAGGCAGGAAACCAACAGTCTCATACTTTAGAAGCTTTGGCTGTAAATGCTTCGTACTTAACAATGGTAAGTATCATACCACCAAGTTCAGCGAAAAGAGCTTTGAAGGTATTTTGGTAGGATATAGTAGCCATAGTAAGTCATATAGGATATTTAATAGAAAAACCCTGATGGTGGAAGAATCGATACATGTTGTATTTGATGAGACGAGCTTGCTGCAAAGCAATCCGTCTAGTGTGCTCATTAAAAATACAGGTGAAAAGCTGAAAGAAGCTAGCTTGGATGATCCGTTCGAAGACAAAGGCGAGAAGTTCATTAAGATCACCACTCCAACTCCTATTGGAGAGGCTGATAATCAAAATGAAGAAATCATCCAGGATGAAGAAATCACTCTAGTGCTTGAAGATAATCCAGATGCAAGAACTCTAGAGCTCAGACATCTGAAGGATCCCCCATGGACCAGATCATAGGAGATCCCCGGGATGGTGTCAGAACTCAGAGAGGTAAACTAATGAGAATCTTCATTTGAGTTTTCTCTCACAGGTTGAACCAAAGAAATTTGAGGAAGCAAACTCAGACGCATCATGGATAAT